>OX101788.1:40238437-40385652 GCA_944452715.1 Ophion slaviceki | reverse complement strand
CTCATGCCATACGGCAAACCTCTATTTTCTTCGACGTCCTTACAAAAACTTCTTTAAAGGTAAAAACTGCTGCCCTATCCATTTTGTTGCATTGTCGAACTTCCAATTTTGTCGTAGGAAGTCGATAAAATTTGCATTTTACTATTTCATCCTGTATCTCTACAATTCATTACACAGCAAACATTCGTGGCTCGTTTTTTATGAAGCAATATTTTTTAATTTTATTGCGAAAAATCTCGTACTGCACTGAGGAAAAAAAACCAATTGAATCAAAAAAAATATATTGGTTGATTCAAATAAATGTCTGCTCGTGAAGAGCCACCGATATATGAGATTGTTACAATACTATAAAATATTGGGAAAATGTGATTAAATCAAATAACATATTATTTTTATTTGAAAATCTCTTCTGTTTTTCTGAATATCTACATTATCTTTAAAATAAAATAAATATTATATTGAAATCATTCTATATACAATCCGTAGATGTCTGGATGAAATAATTAAGCGGTTGCTACATTTTTTTATTTCGTACAAAAATATAATCAATAGAATGAATTATTTCTTTACTACATCGAAACGAATATTCCATGGGCCGTAAGTTTTTTCAATTTGTTTTAAATCTTAAATGCAAAGTGAGCATTAGAATGATCATCCAGAATAATAGTGGAGAGAATATCAGATATCCAATAGAATGTCCATGGAGAGAATATCAGATATTCAACTGATAAGAACAGATTACTACACTTTGATCTTAGCCACAGGCCAAGAAAGCGACACTCTTTAGAGTTTTCTCCGGCGTTTTAAGTAGATTTTTGGTTCGCGCTACGCTTACGAGAAACGAGCGCGCGTGTGGCCTTCTAGCGGTTTACTCCGAGAACCTACGGGTTTCCTTACACTTATAATTTCGGTGGCGCTCGGCCCATGATTTGGTTGAATTTTTTTCAACCATTTGCGCACGAAAACAAATTTTTTATTTTCGCATATTTTTTTTAACCAATTCAGGACATTTGCTGAATATTTGTCAATCAAAATAAGATATTAAACACTTTAACGAATAATGTACTTGAAAATCAATATCGGATATAGTGAAAAAAAATAAAATAACATATTTACTCAATAGAAATTTTATCTGAATCAAACGAGCGAAAATTCAAAGTTTTCTTGGTGTAGGTCGAATCAACAATATTGATGTTATGAATTGAAACGCTTTTTTTTGTTCGTTGCAGAAAATGCATTCAAAACTATATAATTTTGTTTGCAATAATTTTTTTCAATAGTTTTCAATAATATATTGTTCCCGGCTAACAATATATCTTTTGAATGAAAAAAAAACTTTTAATTTTATCATGTTATTAAAGTCAATAGCGGTTTGTTTGGACTAATAAATCCGATTATTTACACAAAGAACTTTACAATTGAATCAACGAAATTTCATTCAATAAGGACCAATGATATTGGATCAATTATTTTTTTTTCTCAGTGTACGCTCATACCGATCTGACCGATGAATAGCCGAGTTTATTGCAATTTTTGTTCACTGCGGGTGCTGCGTTCGATTTCATTACTCTTATATACTCTTAAATGATCAGCACGGAGCCAATTAAAGTCGTTGAATCATGCTGTACGGAAACTACTTCGACCAGCTGTATGTGTGTGTGTGTGTGTGGGGGGGGGGGGTGTATACACATAAACGCGGATTTATATGATCCTGCACTTTCCGTCGAATATTCCTCTTTTATGACCAATTGTTTTTATTAGGTGTTATCCTGGCCGGGGGTTGTCTGTAATAGTGAACGATCGAGATATAAGCGTTTTATGGATCTCCTGATGAACGTGCAATTATACTCACTTCGTGTATACATACATACGCTGTGTTGAAGATTCAAGTTGAAAAAAAGCGTGCGATCATTACCCGAGTGGAAAACATAACTCATCACCGCCTAGCCACAAGATAGTAAAGTGATGTTTTGAATCGCCATTAGCTAGCCGTCTTAGCGATTGACTACCCAGCCTTGTAACGCTTTGGTGCTCTAGTAACTGAATACAAAAAATTAGATGGTAACTAGATAGAAAGAAATATCCCAGGGCTGTATTATATTTTTGACCTAGCCATGACATAGTTTTTTCAGCTAGCGACTGGGAACAAAAAATTAGGTGGCGATCAGATAAAAAAAAAATTTGCAGCTATATTTATCTTTTTGTGATGTTTTCACATTATTTACATCATTGGACCCTTTTACGATATTCTTCGTCGTTCATTAATTAGGGTTATGATATATGCGCTGTAAACATATTAATGGTTCAATTTTAAATTATCTCAGACAAACGCTCACGCCGTAACGTGGTTTCGAATCCGGGACCTCTGGGTGATGAGTTGTGACGTTGTCCACTGAGCCAATTCTACTTGTTTAATTTCTGAATTTTCTAATCGTCTACATATGTTACACTACACAATGTCAGATTATTGAAAAATAGGTGGATTAACAAATGTAAATAACATCATCGAATCAATAACTCAATTGTGTTCGCATTGAGAGCGATAATCGCATAGAATTACATAACCTTAAATTGTATTTGTCCGATCATTTATTCCGGCCAGTGCGGCCACAGTTGGGAAGTGTTGGCTAGGTGATCGCGAGATACCGACTTGCGGATTTTATTAATTCGCAACGTCATCTGTAACTCAAGTTGCTTAACCAACCATAAGCCAATCGCTAGATGGAACTACACGTATTCACATAACTACACTTTGTCATTTGTGACCAAGATCGGCTGGGCAGTGACTAGCCAAGGGGTGCACAGCAGCAGTTAGCTGGCTAGGTCATAGCGAGATACCTACTTGAGAATTTTTGCATTCGCAACGCCATCTGTAAGTCAAGTTGCTTAGTCAGCCATGAGCCAGTCGCTCGATAGAACAACACGTAGTCACATAACCACACTTCATCATTCGTGACCAAGCTCGGCTGGGCAGTGACTAGCCAAAGGGTGCAGAGCCGCATAGCTGGCTAGGTCATGGCGAGATACCTACTTGCAAGTAGGTATCTCGCCATGAGAATGCTTGCATTTGTAACGCCAACTGTAACTCTAGTTGCTTAGCCAGCCATGAGCCAATCGCTCGATGGAACTGCATGTAGTCACATAACCACACTTTGTAATTTGTGACCAAGATCGGCTGGGCAGTGACTAGCCAAGGGGCGCATAGCCGCAGTTAGCTAGTGTTGGTTAGGTCATGGCGTCATGCCCACTTGAGAATTTTTTTATTTTGCAAAGCCATCTCAAACTCAAGTTAGCTAGCCAGCCATGAGTCATTCGCTCGATGGAACTACACGTAGTTACATAACCTTACTTTGTCATTTGTGACCAACTTCAGCTGGGCAGTGACTAGACAAGGGCTGGATAACAAAACATTCACAATATTACTAGCTCATAGCGAGCCAACCATTGGTCAGTTCGTATGAGCTTAATTGGGCGAGCCAGTTACTAGGTCGTAACTCAGACAGGCTAGAACAATTTCTACTCGGGTACTTTTACGCCCTAGAAATGCAGACGCACATTATACTTTCGTATCCTCGGTGCAGCAATTTGATATATATTTCGTTTTATTTTCAAATAATCGCTGAGAGCCCTCATCAGGGTTGACTTCCGCCAAGGGTGTGAATCGGTGCATTCCAGCAATAGAGAAGGAAAAACGCAGCGAAGAAGTGCGTAATCAGCTAAGCAATCTGGTCAATTCCAATTCATCCCTATAGATATATAAATATAAATCTTGTCCCTCAACGAAATGCCTATAATTCCCATCGCCAAGCCCGTAATATCGTAGGTATGTATATATATATACAGTGTCTCGGATAACCAAATCGTTTCGAAGAGCTCGCGCAGGCAAGATGCTCTCGTCGTTGTATAAAGCCACACACTACATTGTGCAAACGCATGTTGTATCCGTGTATTCTATGTGACGTCAGCGGGTGGGTAGATTTGCGGTCTCTAAATTACAATATCGTTAAAACGGCGAAGTTCGGATCATGTTACGAACGTGAGCCGAGCTGCATGTTTCGACATAGCTTTTTTACTTTCACCCTTTCTCACTTTTTTCTCTTTCCTTTCGCATGCATGTACATGTACTCGCACACACAAAAATACACACCCACTCATTCACTACTCACTCACTCACACACACACACACATACACACACACGCACGCGCACGCGCGCGCGCGCACACACACACACACACACACGCACACACACATGTATGTATGTATGTCCCCATTGGGGAATAGATCCACTGATTATATGTATTATATGGGCCAAGATTGGTACGGTACGTAATAAAATAATGGAAATAATCACATGCTACAAGGACGAATCGCACGCGCCATTAGACGGCCGTTGACCAACCGCAGAATTGTTCGATGGGCGAGCTCGGGAAGACGCGCGCCCCCATGGTTCACAAACGAAAGTGATATTAGACGGGCGATTGGTGCAATTCGTTTCCCGCGTCCCCCTTACACACAACGGTTTATCAATCAAAATCGTATCTTTGAGTCATAAAAAAGAAACGACAATTGAATATTGCTCGAGGCCCGTTTGCAACTTTGTTCGTATTTAATTAATTGCAAAGATTTTCGTTTTATTTCTCAGCTTTCGCTTTGCTGATGTTCAAGATGAAATGATAATTTGTTAATTGTTATCAATTATTGAATTTATCGGGAAGGTTGCTTCGTGCGCCCTTGCAGGATTTTATGATTTCTTTTACTTTTTGCTGCACTTGTGACTTGTCTCTCCTTCGTTTTCTCTGAGAACCGCCAGAGCCTTCCTAATGCACCACTGAGTAGCAAGTGTATGAGGGCTCAGGAAAAGTGATGGAATCCCGTGTCGATACAAGGGGGCCGAGTTGAAATTCCGAACTTTAAATTATCAGAACGCTCAAGACTCCGAAAGAACACTACCCCGAAAAATCAAAACTCCGAAAGAATTTTACACGAGACCAAAACCCTGAAAATCTGAACACCGTCAAAATAATTCGGCTATGTTTGAAAAGTTTTAAAAGTTTCAAAATTTTCAATGAATCGACGAATTATTTCAAGGTTTTTTTTTATTAACAAGTGATTTTACGTCAATTTTGAAAGTTGTCTAGACAATGTTATACGTTCTGCATCATTTACAGTCAACTGTGTAGACTTTCGCTGACATAATCTTGACGAACCGTGTGATTTCGGAACATTAAAATTAGGAATTTTACACCGTCGGCGCATTCAATGTTCGGAATTTCAATTCGGCCCCCTTGATAAGATCATGCCAGCGAAAGTCTACACAGTTGACTGTAAATGATGTAGAATGTATAACATTGTCTAGACAAATTTCAAAATTGACCCAAAATCGCTTCGTAATAACAAAAAATTCTTGAAATAATGCGTCGCTTTATTGAAAATTGTGAAACTTTTAAAACTTCCATAGCCGCATTATTTTGACAGTGTTCAGATGTTCGGAGTTTTGTTCTTTCGTGTAAAATTCTTTCCGAGTTTCGATCGTTCGGGGTAGTATTCGTTCGGAGCTTTGAGCGTTCTGATCATTCACAGTTCGGAATAAAAACCCGGCCCCGATACAAGGGGCCATTATTGTTGTGAGTTTAAGGGGGGATTGTCTTTTTTTTCGCAAAATTTACCGCTTTTTGGGAATTTTTTTGTGAAGAAAGTATACAACGGAAAACTTGTGAAACTTGGCATATAGTTTTATTGATCTGTTTACTACATACAAAAAAATTTTTAAACAATTTCATCAAAAAATCCGCCTCCCACCCCCCTCGACGCGCGATGGTCCTTTTTTGATGGTGTGCACGATTTCTCAAAAATTATTCAACCGATTGCCTTCAAATTTGGACAGAATACTCAGCTGACATCCTTTTATCGTTTGATGAAGCAAAAAAGCAATACGTTTAATAGTTTTTTATTTATAACAAAAAATCGATCAATTTTTTCGAAAAATCGATACTTCAAGTTCAAAACGTCACCAAATCGTCAATTTTTTTTTCCCTTCTTCGAACGATAGCTATATGTGTCTAAAGTAAAATGCTTTTTGGGTTTTTGTTGCAGGATGAACGTGAAGGCTGTAATCGTGCACACCATCAAAAAAGGACCATCGCGCGTCGAGGGGGGTGGAAGGCGGATTTTTTGATGAAATTGTTTAAAAAGTTTTTGTATGTAGTAAACAGATCAATAAAACTATATGCCAAGTTTCACAAGTTTTCCGTTGTATACTTTCTTCACAAAAAAATTCCCAAAAAGCGGTAAATTTTGCGAAAAAAAAAGACAATCCCTCCTTAAGTTGAGTTTCCATGGAAAACTCGATAAAAAGGTCATCCCGCTAGGTAGTCGGCGAGCAGACCAGTCCGCGGATAAACGGTCACTATCCAACTACCGGCCATCTCCAACGCTGCTCGACACGGAAAAACGCTGAAGTTGCGCACGAACCGCGCAGTCCTGTACTCTCGATCGTTACGTTGTAAATTAATCGCTTTTCTTTGTTCGCAATTCAGATCTAAATGTGTGTAAACAAAAATGCCACTTTGCATAGCGATTCGAGTGAACCTATAAAGTTATTGAACGTGCCAAAAAAATGTTGCGCTTCGACTGTCGGTATCGGAAAGCTTTCTTGGTATCTTGTTGACATACAAAAAAAATATGAATCTGTAGAAGTATTGATATAAATTTCCAAATTAGTATAAATATTGATACAAAAATGTAAATTGGTGTAAACATATAAATTTATATATATATATATATAAATATATACATAATATAAAATGTAAACGGTATAAAAATGTAAATTTGCATCAAAGTTCATATAAAAATATAAATTTGTATAAATACGTGCAAACTTATATAACATTTTTAACATAAAATTGTCACGACTGTGTCGTATGACTTTAATTAAATCATGTACGCGCGAAAATTCAATGGATCGCATTCTTTGAGATTCAGGAATATTCGACATTAAAATTCGCTGTTCTTTCCCACGATAAATCTATAATTCGAGGTTGAGACTAGCCGAGATATAAAGGCGAAACGCCGTTTGTGTTATAGTCGCGATGCGACGGTCGACAATGCTGAATTATTTTTTTCACTACTCGCGCTCTCGGGGCTCTCCTCGACGCTGTGGAGGCTTACGGATTTTTTCTTATTCTCTTATTTCATTCCATGGCAATTTTAGTATTATCCCACGAATTATGAGCCGAGACCGGCGCATCCCTCGGTGTAGCTCTATAGAAAACGCACACTCATACACACGTATACTCCAATACACTCCCGCCTGTCCACGTGGGATTGGAATCGCGGATAATCGCGAGCAGATTCGAGGAGCGCGAAGCGGAAGATTTTTTTTCTTCCAATTATATCATACATAATAATGTGATCTCGAGAATCTCGATCCTCTTCACTTCTTTCAAAGCCTCTTTGTTTCGCTCGGTGGTAATGCCTCTCGTGTTTTTATTACAAGAAACTGCAACGACGATTCCGTAAATAGGGCCTTTAAATTGTCGTAACAAAATGTCAATGTAAAGAAAATTAATGTGTTTTGAGTCATCCAGTTTTTTCAGCGGTTTAGAGTACAAATATTGTTCAACATTTTTTCCGAATCCTTATCAGACATCTAGAATCCAAATCAGCTGAAAAAGATTTTCCATAATAATAAGAAATACTTATCGCTGCGACGCAAACTTTAGTATAATTATCTTTTGAATGATCCCGTGACTACAGGAATAGGGAAAAGAATAGTCGAGGAAGAACATTTCCGGCCACATGATTTTCATTCGTTGTTGTACAAAACAATTCTGCTATTGCCTTATCGTGCATAAATCGATACATAACGAAACGGTAGGAAAGCAAAGTGCATTAAAACCAAGTGTGTTGAGAAAACGAAATATCGATTGAGAAAAAATATAGCAAAATGCAGAAAGAAAAAGAACATCTGGTCATCTATATTATTAATACGTCGTAGGAGCTGTATGCTTTTTTCTCTTTATGGCAGTCGGGTTTATCAAGGCTTTTTTAACCTTCATAAACTTGCTATTGCGGAATATTTTATTGCAGAAGATTTTGCCATGTTCGATCGACGTATTCTTAGTGCGTTTCGGAACTTGGAAATCTATCGGGCAGGATGAAACGCGGAAAGAGGTGCACGCGAAGCTTAACGGGCTCAACTTTGTACGAGCCTTTGGTAGAGCTTTCCAGCCAGTCTAGGTAGGGGGAAGTCCCCCAGTGACGGACACGTAAGCTTTTCAGACAAAAAAAACTGCTTCGAGAAAAGTAATTTTTTTAAAAATAATTACGTCAACAAAGTTCAAAACCAAAGTAAATTAATAAAAACCCAACCTCTGCATAAATGAATTCAAAAACTTTATTCAAACTTTGGCACAAAAAATCACCGTCACTGCAAGTGGCACCTAGTACCGGACAGACATAACTTAGTGCCCCCAGCGCCGGACATCTTCAGAACATTGTGCATCAATCGCATATGTAAGATTTCGAACATTTAGGGATGTCTGCAAATTATTCATAAACCTATCCATGGCAGTTGGATCCAGGAAAAGCTGCATCCAGGCTTTTTCGTGGTCCTCCAGGCATCCACGCAAGTAGTTTTTATATTCGATATTTGAGTTGACGGTTACTTTTTCTTCGCTTTAGCTCCTCTCTTTCCTTTGGCCTTTACGCCTTCGGTTTTGTTTCTATTTTCTTCTATCGGTGTTTTAAACTTCTATCCAATTCCTTTCTCTTTGTCCTTAACGTTCTTTTTATTCTCTTTTATTCGACAGTAATTTTGCACGGTAATAAAGTCAGAATTTCACTTCTTTCGGGTTTTCTCTTCCTAACAACTGATCGTTTTTTTGCAGCATCTGGCAACGGCGACAAATTATGGAGAATCTGCACAACACCTGGAGCAAAGCTAGTCCGCGGTTTAATAACGATGTTTTGTCATGTAGAGTGCTTTTCGGAACGTCGTAGCGCAGCAAAGCTTCTCTCAAACTCAGCCATTTTTTTTGGCCCATTGTCCTTCCTTCGCTTCTCTTCCAGTTTGGTTTTGCTGCGTTCTTTTATCATGTAAAACGACGTACAACAGTTATAATAAAAAGTATAAATGCTTACGAGAAAAAACAGCATGTTTACTGTCCGGTGTTAAGGGAACACTTTGTGTCCAGTACCAGGGGATAGAGAATCCCTAAAATTACGCGTTTTATACCAAAACCCCTTGGGAATCCAAGAGAAACTTGAACAAACTTCGAATATTTATGGAACATGACGTATAATAACTATTGACATAAGCCAGTGTTTGTCAACCTTTTTTATAAGGCGGCACACTTGAATCTCTGTAAAATTCTTACGGCGAGACTTCGTATTGGACTTCGCCCCGCGGCGACCGCCCCGCGAAACGACACTCGTCACGATCGGTGCCCGGGTATTATCACGTGATACATACATCCGCCTATTTTTTGGCGGCACACAAGAAATACACTCACGGCACACCAGTGTGCCGCGGCACACCGGTTGAAATTCACTGACATAAGCACTTAAACACAGAAACTTAGCAGTAACTCTCACCTCGATCTTACCCGGTGCAGTGTATTCCCGCCAAACGCAGCAATCAATCGATTCGACTTTGGCCTCGCGCGTCAGTGCCAAACCGCGTCCCGCGATTGTGTATCGCTACGCTTCCCCGCACCCATTTCATGAGTTTTTTACGCGAACGTGCTGCGACATTGTCGTGATAGCACGACTGTCCGGTACTAGGTGCCGTCCGGCGTTACGGGACTTCCCCCATCAGCGTGTACGGATATATTTGAGCGTTTGCGTGTGTGGTGTACCTTTTGATTTCAGTCGGGATAGTGCGTGTTTATGGTTTCCATGAACGGGTCGCAATCAGTCTCGTTTGATGGCCCTCTTCTTTTGCAGATTAACCGAGCGGAGGGGGAAAAAAGTTGGTACTCTCGTATTTCTCAGAATCAACATAATTCTCTGCTCCAAACTATTTACGGGGAGCATGCCACCCTCCGAGTGCACCTTTGTTGTGGGAATTGAAAAAAAATGTTTCTCTCTCCCTCTCTTTCTCTCTCTCTCTCGCTCCCTCCCGCCGTCCCTCTCTCTGTGGCTTTTCTTTTACAAGTCGTCCACTACGAATCAGAGTTTCGTGAACAAGTGAAGGCAGAAATATTATTGATCGGATATGTGTTATTCATGTCATTTGTTAGTGTTTCCACAGATATGGTCGAATACGCGTGCACTTGTGTCGCGATAAACGATCGTTCGTGCTTTCCCTGTCGTTCGTAACGACAGGGTCCTGCATCAAACGTACCAGACATGAGGCCATACATCCCCATCATTCTTGTAACACGATGAATGTTCAGCAACACTACGCAAACACGAACCCTTGTAATTTTACGATACGTTGGAAACAGAACCACATACACGTCGCGCCAAATAACATATTTGGATTTTCCGTCTATTACAATATCGTTTGCACGATCGGAGTATTGTTTCTTCATATTTTTTTACGCTACTGCGCCATCAATTGATTATTTTTATTATTTATGCGAATATATTGATAATCAATCAATTTTAACCCACACACGCACACATACACGTACGCACGCACGAGCGCGCGCGCGCGCGTGCACACACACACACACACACACACACACACACACACACACACACACACACACACATATTAGGGTGACCAAAATTTGGGATTTTTTTTTTTCCTTTTTTCTCACCATCCAATTATCTTCTTTGAAGGAAAACAAGATTGTCGCCCAAGCTGCGAGCGGTAAAGAAATATATAGAGGTCGCTCAATTTTGATCACATTGATCAATTTTTTTTTTTCGTCCACTTCTCACCCATGAATTTTACGCTTTATAATTTTTAAATTAACCTCGCGAAAGCTCTGGCCCGCCAATGAATATTTGGTGGTCGCACAAAGTTTTCGAAATTTATAATTTCCGCCAAAAAATAAATCTCACGCACTATAATATCTTGTAGTATAAAAACAAAATAAACAGCGAAGTATTACATTTTCTGAATAATTTATTATAATAATTTGTAACAAACACCAATTGGATTATATGTGTTATTATGTATTATTATGTATTATTGTCTTATGGCGTCGCTCGTCACAGAGTACAGCTACGATTGGTCCGCAGTTTGATTCACAAGACCAACTGTGGGTCGCATTACGATGCGCGAAAAACGGCTGCCATTTCAGTTCTACGAATAAAACGTCCTATAATTTTGTTTACGGACAAGAGTTTTAAAGAATTATTTTATGAGAACAAGGATTATAATCCTTGAGTTGGAAGTGTGAGGTAAATTTGAAAAATCTGTTTCTAAAGAAGAAAGGATAATTGTATTGAAATTTTTACAAAGCGTCAAATTTATGAGTGAGACGAATCAAAAAATTGGCAAAAATTGGATATTTCGAAGCTCTTGAGCAACCACTAAATATTCATTGACCGGCTAGAGCTTTTGCGAGGTTAATTTAAAAATTAGAATGCGTAAAATCCATGGGTGAGAAGCGGACGAAAAAAAATCGATTTTTTAAATGAAAATTTCAATTTTTGGGAGGCTTGAGCGATCTCTGAATATTTTTTGACCGCTCGCAGCTTTGGCGACATTTTTTTTCCTTTAAATAACATAATTAAATGGTGAAAAAAGGGAAAAATAGCGTTCAAGTTTGTGGTACCCTAATATATATATATAAACAAATGTATTTACTCTACCGGTCAAAAGTTTTCGATCACTTTGGATAATAGCAAAACGTTCGATCACTTTAGATGAGCAAAATTATATTCGAATAATAAAGTTCATTTTATTTCTCATTTTACGAAGATACTATATACCTCTATAAAATTAATTTTATTATTCTAATATTATTTGGCAATAATTCAGAGTGATCGATAAATTTGCAATTATCCAAAATGATCGAAATCTTTTGACCGGTAGTGTACATATATAAATATACACATCAATCAATGTATTATTGAGATATGCATAACTATCTGTGCATTACGATGTCGTTTATGAAATCGGAGTACCTACTGTTTATTTTTATTCTTATCGAATTATTGTAAGTGACTTCAAAATAATTGGTAAATTGATCAAATTTTGTGGTCATAAATTAATCAATCTAAGTATCCATATCCACAAATAATGTTCACATACAGGGTAATTCACAGGAAGTTTGTCACTGGGAAATACCTATAAATATTGATTTAAACGAAACAGTCAAAGACAAAATTTGAAGGTTTGCCAATGTCTATATTTTGGTAGCGTTAGATTTTTTTCGGGTAGAGGTATCAATTTGATCTCAAGGTCACCTCCACTGTTTTAAAGAGCAACCTATTTTTTATTGGCCACAACTGTAGAGCACAAAAAAAAACAAAACCTATAAATATCACGACCTTGGGATGACCTTGCAATATCAACAAATTGCAGAACGGCAATTAAAGCGAGGCAAGCAAAAATGGCAGTGGTTTCGGACGCAAATGATGTTTTTATTACATGAGATGTTAAAAATTTCGTTCATTTTTGGAACACGATTTGCCGGATCTTTTTGAAAAGGTGCTGCTTGACGTCCGTCTTATAATGTGATAATAACACGATGGCTCTCCTGCGCACAATGTACGAACATCGTGGCAAAAACGAAATGAAACATTTGTGGATCCGTGGATTGGTAAAAACAGTTCTATCGATCGCCCGATTTAACACTATTGAAGTACTTTTTGGGGGGTGCTTTAAGAAGGGAAATCTACAGAGATGTACCAACCACTCGGGAAAATATGAAGGAACAGATAAACTACGCTTGTCGAGCGATTTCTAACGAGACGTTGCATAGAGTTCATGCATCATTCAGAAAATCGTATTGTATAATGTATCGCGCTTGATAGACAAATTTTTTAACATGCCGTGCAATAAAAACGAGACTTTCGTCTGGAACCACCGCCTTTTTTGCTTGCCTTGCTTTATTTGCCGTTTTGCAATTTTTTGTCTTCCAAGATCATCGCAAGGTCTTAATATTGAAGGTTTTGGGTTTTGTGTGCTCTACCTTTGAGGGCAATAAAAAAAGGCGGCTTCCCTTGAAGAGAAGTAGAAGGGACCTTGAAATTAGGTTGGTACCTCCACTTGAAAAAAAACAAGACTAGCAAAATGTAGACAGTGACAAACCATTCAAATGTTGTCTTTGACTTTTTCGTCTAAAATCAATATTTGTAGGTGTTTTCGAGTGACTAACTTCTACCAAATTACCCAGCATACAGGGTGTCCCTGACACCCGAAATAACTCGGTAATTATCGACGTCCAAAAAAAATGTTCCAGACAAAAGTTGTACGGTGTGAAGGGGGCCATCAAATGCGACCAATTTTTTTATTTCGGTGGAGGGGCTGGAGCACAGTGAAGGTCACCTCCACTTTTTTAAATGGAATGGTACAATTTTTCCTCAACCATCTTGTGGAGCACCTCAAGCCGCATAAAAAACATTCGGGGGTCAAAATCGTTCAAGGTCATCCAAGGTCAGTATCGGTTACACAAATGTATGTATCTCGGATCACTAACAAATATTTGCTAGTGATCCGAGATATTTAGATTTATATTTCATTTTAATAGGTGTTTGAAATGACCTTGAACGACTTTGACCCACTAATGTTTTTAATGCGGCTTAAGGCGCTCGATAAGATGGTTGAAATAAAAATATACCATTCCATTAAAAAAAGTGGAGGTGACCTTCACTGTGCGTCAGCGCCTCCAGCGAAAAAAAAATGGTCGCATTTGATGGTCCCCTTCACACCGTACAACTTTTGTCTGGAACATTTTTTTGTGACGTCGATAATTACCGAGTTATTTCGGGTGGCAGAGATAAGAGGGACACCCTGTATATCAGTATATGAAATTATGTATATGCTGTGCATTGCGACATCGTTTTTAGGATAGGAGTATTTTATATTCCCATTTTGCCCAAAATATTGTGAGGGGTCGGGCAATAATTGATAGCTTCATGGAAATTCGTGTTAGTTAGGTAATTAAGGGGTTAGGTGACTGTGAAAATGACGAATACTCGTTTATTGCTTGAGGCAACTCAAATTCAAGAGGTAGGTCCAACGTTTGGTGCAGGAATCGCAGATTGAAGGTATACTTGTGATTACAACGATAAAACTGCTAGTAAAAATTTTAACAGTTTAAAAGTTTCTCAAAACTATGTTTTTTAAAACGGTGTACACGATGTCTCAACCTCTAATAAACGGATTGACTTCAAATATGGGACACTTATTCAGGGTAACAATAATTTAGTCTTTACTGACGTGTTTCTTCTTAACATTTATTTTCATCAGTTATGAACAATAATGATATCATTTTTATTCGAAAAAACGATCAAAAGATTCAAACATTTTCTTTTGGTGATTGAAATGCGATGGCAAAAAAGATCTCGGCTAAGGGGTTACCCCCACTTGCGATTTTGAAAAAATCGATTTTTTTTCATTGCATTTTTTTGAAGTGCAATTTGAAGTGCAGTTTTTTTTATGTCCAGAATAGATGACTCTATCTAAGTTTACAAAAAAAATATTTTCTTCGTGTAAACTGAAATTGAAACTTTAAACGCGTTTTTCTCAAAATGGCATTTCTGAAGTCGGTGACCAAGATTACTCGAACACTAATGAACCGATATTCTTGAAATTTTGCAGGCTTATTTAATACATAAAAATGTAGTCTTTAATCGTTCGATTTTTTCGTTAAAATCGAACCATTAACTTTGACTGTCCGCCATTTTGTGAAAAATGAATATTTTTTAAAATCCTTCGATTAAAGACTAGTTTATGCTTATATTTGACTAAATCCATCCGCATTTTTTTTTCAGATGATCCACTTCGCCGCAATGTTGGTCACCGCAAACCGTGTATATAAAAACATTATTTCATTGACGGCCATTTGCCACTAAACAATGTAATATTTTTCAATAAAAAAATTACTGAAAGTTCTTCAAGATGTGTTCTTTAAGATAGTATATTGATCGATTAAAAAAGTTTTGTAGTTTTCTTTTAAAAAATTCATGAAAAAGGCCTTTTTTGGGCTACAAGTGGGGGTAACGCCTTAAGTCTTAGCCAATATTATCTATTTCAAGGGATCATCACAGTGTAACGGGTCGAAAAATAGTTGATTTTCGCAATTCTTTTTTCGATGGTTAAAATACGCTAATTACCTATACCTAAAGTATGATAATCGTAGAATAATTATTTCTTAGTTTTATTTATCCCTCAATATTGCTTATTTTCTTCCTGTCTAAATGTATATCCCTCCTTAAGGGGCAAAATTCTGAATTTTTTTCCTGGGAAATGGTTGATGAAAAAGAGACCCATTTTTTTAACACAACGGTAAATATATTAAGGGGGGATTGTCTTTTTTTTCGCAAAATTTACCGCTTTTTGGGAATTTTTTTGTGAAGAAAGTATACAACGGAAAACTTGTGAAACTTGGCATATAGTTTTATTGATCTGCTTACTACATACAAAAAAATTTTTAAACAATTTCATCAAAAAATCCGCCTCCCACCCCCCTCGACGCGCGATGGTCCTTTTTTGATGGTGTGCACGATTTCTCAAAAACTATTCAACCGATTGCCTTCAAATTTGGACAGAATGCTCAGCTGACATCCTTTTATCGTTTGATGAAGCAAAAAAGCAATACGTTTAATAGTTTTTTATTTATAACAAAAAATCGATCAATTTTTTTCGAAAAATCGATACTTCAAGTTCAAAACGTCACCAAATCGTCAATTTTTTTTTTCTCTTCATCGAACGATAGCTATATGTGTCTAAAGTAAAATGCTTTTTGGGTTTTTGTTGCAGGATGAACGTGAAGGCTGTAATCGTGCACACCATCAAAAAAGGACCATCGCGCGTCGAGGGGGTTGGGAGGCGGATTTTTTGATGAAATTGTTTAAAAAATTTTTTGTATGTAGTAAACAGATCAATAAAACTATATGCCAAGTTTCACAAGTTTTCCGTTGTATACTTTCTTCACAAAAAAATTCCCAAAAAGCGGTAAATTTTGCGAAAAAAAAAGACAATCCCCCCTTAAGCCTTTAACAAAAATCACCAAAGAATTTGAAAAAAAAACAACCAAAAGAAATTTCTTTCGCGATGTTTGGCGGTGGACACTCCCAGCTTAAGGGATCATCCCAGTGTAACGGGTCGTAAAACAGCTGATTGTCGCCATTTTTTTTTCGATGGTTAAAATACGCAAATCAGTCTGATTTTTTATGTCAAATGAAAATACTCATGAAGAACAAAAAATACATTTTTAAACGTTTATTTTTATTTATTTTCTACATTTTTGTTAACGGTTAAAAATGTTTTCGAAAGAAAAGGAGTCCTCACGGTATACGGTTGTGGCCGTAAATATTGTCTGAAACAAAATGTGTAAATAGATATTATTAATCAGTATGACAGCCACTATCTTGCTATGGAGGTTTTTTGAAATCGAAATTCACAAAATGGCGGCGGTTTGAAAAAAGGTATCGAATTTAGGTTATTTTTTCGTCAGTTTTTCGTTAAAAAAATATGAAGATTTTAAAAAAAAATCCCTCATAGCAAGATGAAGAATGGCGTGAAGAATGTTGTGGCGAAATTTGAGAGGGATAGCTTGAAAACTCTTCGATTGAGAGTGTACACCATTTTCAAAAATGATATTTCGAGAAAACGCGTTTAAAGTTTTGAACGCAGAATTTTGATATAAATTATCTACTGACGAGAAATCGGCGATGCCAGGTCCACGTTTATAACCGTCTATACTATCGGTTAATGCAAAAAAAATCAATTTTTTGGAAATTCTACAGTGTGATGATCTCTTAAGGAAAAACTCATTTTTTTTTTTTCGTACAGATCAACCGGGTGGCTGAAATCAAGTACACCGTTGAGCTCCTCACGTTCAAAGATATTTCACGGGAATTGTTTATAACTCCTTTAATCGTTAATATTTTTTAAGAATTTTTGTGCACAACGTTGTTAATGTACATACAGATATATGTACAAACGATTTGTCGATCATTTTACTTATTCTTTCAAAATAATATTTTTAAAAAAAAGTAACCTCTTTTTCATGTCGTCACGGTAGGCTAGTCGCTGAAGCAATCGCATATGCATATGTATAAATAATATTCATATGTACACTCACACATAGTTATATATGCATTTCGATATCGTTTACAGGATTAGAGTACTTTTTATTTATATTTTCCTCAAATTTTCGTAACTGGTCAGACAATATTTGATAGCGTAATAAAAATTTGTATTATTGAACAATATCATTTATCTGTATATGGATAAATAACCATGTATACATATGAATATATATTGAGGTAAGAAAAAGAAGTTAAAACCGTTTTATCGACAGAACTACCCTCTTCACAGGAATACCGCGGCCAATAAAGTAGGAAATTCAATTCTCCAAAGTCGGCAAGAACAAATTCTTTCTCGCCACATACACTCGCCTGGATATAGATTTCTGACGCCATGTCTCTCGCTGTCCGAGTGCCTGTGCATTCGCGCCTGTGTGTCGCGTGTGTGTCCTCTCCCTGGTGCGGATCAGTCGACACGTTGTTCGTGAAAATTTGCGAAGTGCACGATAATCGAGGCCGGTCGACGAGTTACAAAATCGCAGGTAATTCATTTGTTGCGTGCTTCGTTGGTAAATTCAACGTGTTTATTGTATCGTAAGTTCACGAAAAAGTAATAAAAAACGTAATCGACCCGAGATTCTCGTGAGCGTCCTTATGTGTCGGAAATAACATAGTAATGAGGCTAATAACTATATTTAAGCGTTCCAAAATCGGAAGACGCGTTTGGGAAACTGGCGAATCTCAAGTTTCTCGGGTACGCTGCAATTTCATCGGTATTTCAATGAGAAAACTGTTGGGATGAATGTGAGGTTATGTCGCGGAAAGGAAGCGAGCCTCTCCGACAGAATTGCTCTTGCTAGTAGGACCGTCGGTCCGCTACGGGGCACGACCGTGTACGGCCTCCGACCAGCCATATAGAGCCATCTCGTGTGCCACAAAAAAAGATTCTCTCCACTTCCGATCGTCCCCCACCCCCTCGCCGTTCTGTCCGAACAATTGTTATTCGAGAATATCAACCGAAAGCGTTTATCGAAGATTACGTTATAGAGAACTCGTTTTATCATCTCTATGGATGCATTATCGATAATGGTGGTTTCTTACAGAGGAAACTTTTTTTTTCTTTCGGGATTTTAATGGGATTACGTTCAGAATGATGCTTGAGGCCTTAGGCCACAGTAACGGGTCTAAAATCATGTGCGAATTTAACCATTATTTTCGTATGACAGTGATTCACTCATAAAATTAATTACACATCTATCTAGTATGAATATTAAGCTGTTAGAAAATATATATATATATATATTTTTCGATGTACCAAATGGCCGACTACTCGAAACTTCTCGAAACAGCTTTTTTCCAATTGGCGTGACAAATAACTTCAACAATTTTCACTCGATTTACTTCAAATTTAAAAGTTATGTTCTTAATTGCATTTCGCAGAGAAGTACGTACGGAATTTCTGATTAATCAAAAACTTTTTTATGAGCAGTTTATGAGCAGATATAACGACATTTTTCACTAAAAATTCATTTCTTAAGTTCAAATACCTACAACTTTTGAATAAAACAACATTTTTCAAATTCCGTACGCACTTCTCTAGGTATTCTCGCGCAGATTAACGAGAATTTTTGTTTTTTTTTAGGTAAAAAATTGTGGATGCTAAATGTCACGCCGCGGAACGCCTAAAAAGATAACAAAAGAAAATATTAGTAGTCGGCCATTTTGTAAATTAAAAAAAATATATTTTCTAACAGCTTGATATTCATACTAAATAGATGTGTCATTAATTTTATGAGTGAATCGCTTTTTTATACGAAACAAAAATTGTTAAATTCGCACATGATTTTATACCCGTTACTGTGGTCTAAGGCCTTGACGGGAGGTTACCGTCGAGAGGCGTAAAAAATGCACGAGCTTCGGGATTTTTTTTATGGAATAAATACTTTTGGAAATGGATTTCAACGTATATTATTCTTCTGTCCATGAAGAGAAAATTCCAATTTTAATTATTTATAAAATCCAAAATGGCGGCGCCAGCTCCCGTCAAATGAAGCCATGCATGCCAGGCGTGTTTTGGTCTGCGCGGAGCGCCCCACAGCCTTGTCAGTTCATTTGAAACAAAAACGGATTAAAAATCATTAAACTAGACCAAATTCAAAGGGCTTTATCGTTTTTTTGTTTTCTGAAAAACCCCTGGATAACAAAAAGGCAGCCGATTGAAAAAAAACCTTATTTTTCTGCCCGTTTGTTTTTGCTTTAACGGACGAAAAAGAAATTTCTAAATCAATTTTTGATAAAAAAAACGCTTCATGGTGGCCCCGCAAATTGAATTTCCTTTCAACTGAGTGGAGATTCATGTGAATCGGTTCATCCGTGGAAGCTATAGAGCACCCCACGCGCGAAAAAATACTGTTTCCAGAAAAACGCATTTAAAGTTAAACGTTATAAAAAAATCGTGTTCAATGATTCTTTTTGAGAACCCAAACAAACAAACTCAGGTGTTCTAAACACTTTAAGGATAAAAATTATGAAAACAACCCTTCTTGAAACCTGTTTGAAAAAAAAATTTTATAGTTATTAACGGTAACGTGTCCTTTAAGGTTTTTTTTTTCAAAAGGAAGAACTGTAAATGTACGATTGATATTCATCGTACAATATTTATTGGTACTTAGAGTACATGCATTTTATTTAGGTTATTTGATGTTAAACTGTTCATGTACGTTCCCCTCGCCTCGGTCGAAAATACCAGCCCCGGATGTACGATTTTTCCGAGGCGGGGCAAAAACGTGACATTGGAGCGCCTCCCCTCCAGCATTTGAGATTAAGGGGGGAAATCTCTTTAGACGCCCGAAAATGAGTCATTTTTCATACATTTTTTAAAGGTGATGAAATGATCGCATCATTTTAAAATTTTGACATTATCTTATTACAACTTTCAAGTATTCATTTTTATTTATTTTTTAAACAAAACAAAAGGCCGGCGTTATAAGGTATTCTTTTAGGAGTCTTTTGAAAAACTGCTCATGTTATAGCTCAAAAAGTTATTGATCGATCTGGCTGAAATTTTGGGAGGTTTCTCAGTATAACATTATTGGAAGGATATACCTATAAAAATATTTTTAAAAGTATAAAATTAAAAATGAAGTACGCTTTGTAATCGAATTTTCATATTTTTTACCATTTTCCCGACAATTTTTACCCCTAAAAGGTAATTTATTTTCGCGATAACCTTAAAATTTTAGGTATATCCTTCTAATAATCTTAACGTGAGAGACCTGCCAAATTTCAGTCAGATCGATCGATAACTCGTTGAGCTATATAACAGGAGCAGTTTTTCAAAATACGCCTAAAGGAATACCTCATGAAAGTTCGTCTCATAGGCACTTTTGTTTTCGATGGCTAGGATCACGAGGCCATTGAAACTCACTAAAGCGCCCTGGATGCTAGGCGCTTCAGTGAAACAAGCTTTTTTAAAACACAAGAATTTGGCGCCCCCTGAAACTGCCGCCCGGGGCAGGTACCCCGGTTTGCCCCCCCCCCCCCCCCCCCCTAGATCCGGGGCTGGAAAATACCGTGCCCATGGTCTGCACCCATGGGTTGATGGGTCTGCAAAATTCTTGTAACGTAAGATGGGTCCGAAATTCTTGTAACATAATATTATCGTTATAGGCTGTGCAGCCGAATTTTTCAGTAAAAAAAAATAAATTATCCCATATTGACGTCAAAACATATTTCCGAGGAGTTGAAAAAGTGCATTGAATGGTATCACATTTTTTTTTAATTATCGTACAGACCGTCTGGAGAAATAGAGTTTTGAGAAAAATGATGTTGAAGTTTTCATCGTTGGAATGCGGCGGAAATTCTTGTTTATTCTTTTGTTTCATGAGTTTCTGCATCATCCAAAATCTTAGCCTGCAAATTCGGGCTATAAATGTCTGATGAGGCTTCTAAAAAACGGTTAAGTGATTATTACCACCAAAATTTGCCAAAAAAAAGTTCGCACGGAAAAAAAGAAATAGTACAAAATACAGGTGCTACACAGTTCGCATTGGACTCGAGCGATTGCACAGCGATGTTACCTGAAACACAGTGCTCAAAATACAGTGTGCACAAAGTAAATTATTACAGTTCCTATACTGTCCTCTTTGGACTCAAACCGCTCTACTGTATCTTTTACTGGAACACACAGTCCAAAATACAGTCTAGTCAAAAGTAAATTTTGACAGTTCAACACTGTAATATAAATTTAACAAAACTTGTAATTTGACAGTTGGTTAATCTGTATTATGTACAATGAATGCGCCAGTTATATCGACAGAGTTATGTACGTGTTTTAACAGTGAAGTCCTCTGTTGTAGAAACTGGTTAGCAACAGATATAGTTTCAGTTTTGAACCGTTGCTTTTTACAGTGTGAACATGGGAAACGTTCTTGTTTTAATACTGTAATTCAAACTTGATGAACCCCGTAATTTAATAGTGCCACAAATCGTATATTAAACAAAATTAGGGGTAAAAATAACATTAGATAGCGCTGAAAGAACTGCCAGTCCTTTGTGTCCTGGTCGCGCCACGCTCGAGACAAGTCCTAACCAGTGAATACCGTTCACAACGTCACACTGTAAATTTGATTATAAAAATAAAATTAAAAAAATTCGGTGAAACCTTCGCTTACAATGTATATTGTAAGCAATGTAATATACACACACGCACGCACGCACGCACGCACGCACACACACACACACACACACACACACACACACACACACACACACACACACACACACATATATATATCAAGAATATACTGAAGTGAATGAGACACACAAAAAAAGTTTATCCATAAAAGAAGTTTGAGAAAACTGTGTAGAAAATATTAAAAAATCAGTCACATACACAGGAACGTACCTTTTCGTAAATAATTCTCTCTTTTTTATAATTTCTTGAATTATGTCGCACAAATTTCCACATTCGCATCCTATCGATCACGCACTACTAACTGGCAATACTTTGTGACCTGGCCACGTGCCTCACCCCTCGCGCGAGACAAGTCCTAATTAGGCAAGAACGTACCTTTTTTTTTAAATTCTCTCTTTATAATTTCTTGAATTCTGTCGCACAAATTTCGATGGCGCGTCCCATCAACCACGCACTACTAACTGGCAATCCTTTGTGTCCTGGCCTCGTGCCTCATGTGCGTACAGTATAAAAAACAGTGATCGCATTTAAATTTTACAGTTGAATATTTTTACTGAAATCACTGATGTATTCACAATATCAAACTGCAAACACACCAGTCTAACTGTAGAAATCTCAGAGTGCACAGATAACGTCATGAACTGTCGAAAGAAGAGTAAAACTACCGTGCCACACTGTGAAATTTAATGAATCACTCTGTACTCAATACAGTGTACACTGCAACCCTTGCATTTTGCGTACAGTATAAAAAGCAGTGATCTCATGTAAATTTTACAGTTGAATATTTTTACTGAAGACACTGATATATTCACAATACCGAACTGTAAATAAACCAGTGTAACTGTAAAAATCTCAGTGTGTACAGGAAAATTCGTCATTTTTGTAGGACAGGATTTACATTACTTTGTTTTACTGTAAAATGAAATATGGCACCCTGTTTTTCATGCGGTTTATACTGTGATTTTAGTTGTTTCTTTTTTTCCGTGCGGGCTACTAAACTTTCGTTGCGTTCCAACAATGCAGACTTTAGGGCTTGGGTAGTTTGAAAAATGTTATCTCACTTCTTTTTGTACATTTGATTAATTTAAAAAATACACTACCTGAAAAAATTGAAGGAACAGAAAATTTCTTCAATTTTTTTTAAGCCTGTATCTTTATAAAAAGTGGTCGTATCGAGATGAAAAAAGCATATTGAAGCTTCAAGTTTTTAGATTCGAGATCTTTTGGCAAATTATTTTTGTGAGCTACTACAGTTATGGCGCAATCATAAGAAATAGCGGGAGAAAAACATTTTCCAAATTTCTTTGTTTTTTTTTCAAGGGCCCACGGGCTCGGGACCTTTTTTTCAGCTAAATCAATGTATAGGTCAGTTAGATTGTTTATTTAGCTTCAATTTGTTTTTTTTTGTTATCTCTTTACGTCATTTTTTTGTTAAGAATCCGACTTTTAATGAAAAAAATATCCTTTTGTCTTTGATCATCGATATCTGAGCAACCAATGATGGCACAGGGAATTAAAGGGCAGCTTTGAAAAGTAGAATACATTTCCTACAAGACCCTTTCGTTGATTTTTGAGAATTTTTTTCACCCTTAATATTAATGTGAAAACGTACAAAAAATGACTTTTTATAGGTTTTCAGTAAATCTACCACCACTGCACAAATGTTGATGAAAAAACTAATGTTGCCAGTTTTTTTTCAGCTTAATGTACACTCAATAGCCCTATAAATTTTCAAATTGGTCCATCGAACCTTTTTTTCCGAACCGATTGATCAAAGTTTTACAAAACAATTAAAGGAAGAAGTTTATTGTTCCTAAACATCATGTAATCATTATCAGAGTAAAAAGACCAATTTTCTTTGACTTTTTTCACAACCTTGCATTCGTTGCTCGTTAAATTTAAGAATAAAAATTAGGAAGATTTCAATTTTTTTTTAAATTTGTAAAACATTTAAGGAAACAATACTGACTCATTTTTTACTCGATTCGGCCTTTTCGCACCCCGATTTCACCGATCTTTAATTGCATTGATTGAACGTTGATACCCTCATACTGTATTCACAAGTCGATCTCAGAACATTTATGCGATTAATTCTCGATATTTTATGCAAAGTTTATTAGGGTTACAAAAAACAGTTTTTCTTTCTAAAGTTTTGTTAAATTTTTTCAAACAAATCCTCAAGGAACAAATTTTTTTCGCATAATTCTTTAACCAATTCAGACATTTGCTTAATATTTTTCAATTAAAATAAAATATTAAAATTTTAACGAATAATGTACTTGAAAATCAATTTCGGATATGGTGAAAAAATAAAATAACATATTTACTCAATAGAAATTTTATATACCGTTTTCGTTGTGTTTAAATAATTGTAAGTTTATTTTAATTGCTCACACTTGTTTATTGCCTGAAAATTAGTTTTTGAAACAGTACCCGAAAGCGACTTTTTATACCTGAAAATATGCATTTATTTCTCACCTATGGGTTTTGCAAGACGGCTCCATGCTTTGCCGTTTTATTTTTTCCAGTACAATGTACAATATACTGCTCAATATACTGCTTGCCGTCCTATTCGCACTGGCGAAGAATTTTCTAAGGTTTAAATGTGAGACACGAAGAACCTTTGTCACATTTGTTTTTGGCCTTAAAAAGGGGCCGTCTATTCTTCGTATTCGATAAATTCTTTGAATCGTGAATTGGCGACACGGCGAACCTTTGTTAACATTTTTATTCGCCCTTAAAAGGTCCGTTTGTTTCACGCTTCGAAATGTTCTAACCATGACTAGGGATGCGAGCTGTCAAAACGCCTCACTCTGTAAAATACTATATTATTTGTATATATAGCAGGCAAAATACCAGTCAGCTGTCGAGCAGTGCGAAAAAATCTCAAACGCGTCGCTCTTTGTGCTGTTTAATGATTTGTTAATCGACCCTTAAAGGGGCGTATGTACTATGTTTACAACGTGACGAATTAACTTTATTCGATTCAACTAAACCGCGATTGTGGACCCACTTTTTTTAGGAAAAAAATCGTTCGGAAGTTCGGCCGAAAATGATGAGATCTCGGGATTGAGTGGACAGATCGAAAAATAACCTGAACCAAACGACAGAGAAAAATCACATTACACTTGTCAAATGTCATCAGACTCTCGATTGGGCGACGCGTTTTCGCGTGGTGTTGAAGTTAAAAAAACGACAGATAAAATCCTATCTCGGTGTATAAAGAGAATCCCATCTCAGTGTACGCGCATGGTCATCAGTGGGTGGATCAGTAGGGGGTCGAAATCAGTGGGGTGAACGTTTTTTTTTAAAATTACTTGGTGTCAAGACGCTGCCGCGGCTCTTGATAATAACCAACAATAAAGAAAATTGATTTTTTTCAAACACTGGAGGTACATAACCCCCAAAAAAATTATCGTAGGGATCCGATTGGGTTCTCATACTTGTTCCTACTTCCCTATAGAACTTCAAACAGTATTCGCATTTCGTCCCCATACTAAAACGTCACGCTCGTACATTGGATTCCAATCGGGATTCCCCATTGGGGTCCAATGTACGAATCCAATTCGAATCCTAAAGATTCCCACATTATAGAACAGGATCCGATAGGATTCTTGATAAATCCCATCGCATTCCATACACTGAATTTTGTAAACAAAATATATAGGTATAAAAAATAAGTGGATCTTAAAAAGTATCAACCTTATCTTGAAAATTGATTTCAATCACATATGTAAAAATCCACTATAATTATCTTTTGTTATTTATTGAACTGCACTTTGACATAATAACACCCCTATACGTGCACGCTTACGAAGCGTGCAGGTATGTTTCAACGTGCCGAGTTTTTTCTCGCAACTTCTCACATATTTTCTACTCGAACGTGGTAAGAATTCTCATAAGGTGGCCATCGGAGACAGTGCAAAATTCAATCGGGTCCTAATGAGCACTCCCTAGGTGCGGTGTCCCTAACGAATCGCTATAGAGAGACTCCCCAACAAATTCGTGCACGGGATCATAAAAGGATATTTTTTAAGAGATCCAACAATTGCCGGTTGAACATTTTTATAAAAACATCTTAAGGGATATGCATAACCTTGGAATTAAAAAAAAATCGATTCTTGGTTTATTTAATTTTTTTTATTGTGTAGAGTCTTAACTCTGATTTGGTTCAAAGATTTTGTAAAAATTAAAAAAAATTTTTATCTCAAGCAAGTAGTACCATACACTAACGCACTTTCTTACAATTTAATTTTTCAAATAACAATTGGGACGAAAAAGTGCATTTCATAGATAAAAATGTTTAATAAAAGATGTTTTTTTTACTAGCTCCATTAGGAATGAAGATATAAGCGACGAAAATTAATTGCATCGTTCCGTCCCTTTCACTCATCGTTCCGTCTTTCTCATAAAAATGTTCCCTGTTCATATCTCCATTACTAATGGAGCTAGCAAAAAAAATGAAAGAGACATTTTTCATTGTCAATTAAAAAAGAAACGTCTTTTATTTCAAACTTCTTTCTACAAAATGTACTTTTTGTCACAATCGTTATTATAACAATTAAATTGTTTATAACGAAAAAAACTATTCTAGAACAATATAAGTGTCCTATACGTATTGCTCGTACCCGAAACAATAAAGAACCACCGAAGATATTAAGCAGAACTAAACATTTATACGAAAATTGTATAAGAAAAAAGTGGATTTAGTACGTTTTCTTCTCTTGCGTTTATCTCGAAATTATACTTTGCAATTTGCCGTACGTCATATCTCAAAATCTCATCGTCCGATTTACTTCATATTTGGACCGAACATATTTTATAACATATTCAATCGACAGACCGGATGATTTTTTTATATGTTTCTCCGTTTGTTAATAACAAACGTTTAAAGTCGTTATTTCTCGTCAAAAATCGACATTTTTTTTCAAAACAGTGCAATTAATGCAAATTTTAAAAATTCGAAAAAGTATCCAGTGGGTTTGTAACTTCACCATCGTACTAAAAGTATATTTTTCCATTTTTTACTTTAGATGAATCTAGTTACCGGAATCATGTACGCGACCGAGCCGTGCAAAAGCTACATTCCTGAAATTAAATGACAATGATTACGTTGTTTATATATATTTTGCGATAAAAGAAATACGGTGACATGTCAAGACTATGTACTATCTGTGTGCGAAAGATCGACCTCATCATTCCAAAACCGAAGACGAAAAAAAATATTGAAAATCGATGTGTTTTTTTAACGGAGTCATCACATGTGACAGCTATGTGTTTCGCCTTTTTAAAAAATAATCATTAAAACACACCACCTTTGAATTTTAACTAAACATTTATTAACATTTTTACAGTCCCTCAGAATGTTATCAAACAAAAATAACGAGTTGAGTCGACTTTACACCGTTCGGAAGACACTCATGTGTGCAAAAGTTGATTGACGACTCCCATGATACCAGAGGTTTTGCTCATCTGAAATTAAAAAATCAAAAGACATTTTAATTTGTAGACCTGAGGCTATTGCCGGAAGTACCGAAAAGTAAAAATATCAAAAATTGAATTTTTGGAACGGTTTTAAAAGTTAAGTTTCAAGTTTCGTCATTTTTTCGGCTTTTTCAGCTAAACAAAACTGGCAGAAATCATAAACATTCTAGTTCGGGCGAGAACTATAGTCGTGCTGACTATACATAAAAAATTTGAGCGAAATCCGTTCAATAGTTTTTGCGATATCATGGAAGCCAATTTGAGAAATACACCCAGATAGCCAGTCGTGATCATCACGCCGTGCATACAATTGATGAAGCAAATTTTACAGCATGTTGACTACATGTCATGATGCAAAGGCGTGAACTCATTTAGTATAGTGAATGTACAAAGCATTTTGATCTCAATATATCGTTTATATATACAAAATATACATATCGTATGACGGCGATATGTATATTTTGTCAGTGACACATCCCAGGAGCACAATATGATGGCGATATGCATGTTTCTCAGTAATACATTCCATGACGGCAATACGCATGTTTTCAGTGATACATTCGGTGAGCGCAATATGACGGCGATATGCGTGTTTCTGTGACACATCCTATGACGGCGACATGCATATTTCTAACAAGCAGAAGCCAGAGCCTGGATGTCGCGAACCGGGTTCTCCTTTCGCGTGGTGAAAGTTGCGAAGACCTCCGAATTAACGTCGTTTTTTATTTTTGTTCCAATAGGCCTTAGTTGCTGAGATATCGCGATATGAAAATTTGGGAGTTTCGTCTCGCGCGTAGAGTACGTTGAGCGTTGACGCTTGAAACAAGAGCGGTCGTAGCTAATACGGTAAGACGACAGACCGGCACTCTGAAAGTTCACGGTTCGCGTCCCAATGCTTTTTTTAATTCAATTTTTTTTTTAATTTTATAATCTCTCATAAGACTGTGCATGTGCAGGTAAATAAGAAAATTCGAAAATATGTATTACTAGTTTTATTTATCTATTATATTAAAATAATTAATCCAATAATGAAGTCACAATTACGTAGCAAAATAATATTGTATAACAAATAATTAATCTCATAATCAAGTCACAATTACAAAGCAAAATAATATTGTATAATAAATAATTAATCTATTAATCACGTCACAATAAGAAAGCAAACTAATATGGTATACAAAGTAAATAATTAATCTAATTCACAGGAAAGCATATTTGAAGATATATATCTTCAAATATGCTTTCCTGATAGAATCCGCAAGGTTAAACGTGGTTGCGGTGGTATTACGGTCATTTTATGTTCGTGGTGTCGTAAGCCTTTGTGCTTCCCTTGCTTTTACGATGGTTTCCACCCTTCAATTCGTTAACATACTGATCTGATCGAAGAAGAATCAGAATATTTACCTGCCGCAAAATTTGCAAGTGTGAATTAGATTCAATATTTATTTTTTATACCATATTATTTTGCCTTCTCATTGTGACGTGATTAATAGATTAATGATTGGTTACACAATATTATTTTGCTATGTAATTGTGACTTCATTATTGGATTAATTCTTTTAATATAACAGATAAATAAAACTACTAATATATATTTTCGAATTGACTTCTTTACCTGCACATGCAAAGTCTTATGAGAGATTATAAAATAACGTTAAAAATTGAATTAAAAAAAAGCATGGGGACACGAACCGTGAACTTTCAAAGTGCCAGTCCGTCGTCTTACCGTATTAGCTACGGCCGCTCTTGTCTCAAGCGTCAACGCTCAACGTACTCTACGCGCGAGCCGAAACTCCCAAATTTTCAAATCGCGATATCTCAGCAACTAAGGCCTATTGGAACAAAAATAAAAAACGACGTTATTTCGGAGGTCTTCAACTTTCACCACGCGAAAGGAGAACCCGATTCGCGACATCCAGGCTCTGCCTTCTCCTTGTAAGTGATACATTCGATGAGCGCAATATGACGGCGATATGCATATTCGTCAGTGATACATCCCGGCTGGAAATTTAGTTATGGCGCTAATCACGCTCGGATCAGGTTGCCAGACTGCCATTATATGGCGCTAGTATGGCAACCTGATCACGGCATGAACAAAAATGTAACGCTGTTCCCGATAACGGCGGGATCTGGCAGCCTGATTACGCCCAAATATAGGATAGCGTGTATACGGCTGCCTGATCGGATGTATTAATATTACAGAAAATATACGGAACGAATAAAATACAACTTTTTTGTTTATTGAATATTTAAGACCAACTTACATCTGAACAATTTAACAAAACATACATTTTTGAACTTACTGGCAGTCTTTTGTTTTTTTGTTCTTATTTTTATTAATTTTTATTATTATTCTTATGTTCGTTATTTTTATATTTTTGTTTATATGTTTATTTGAAATATATATTTAAAGCTATATCCGCACACTTGTGGTCATTCTTTTTTTTGTCGTTCTGAGCGGTGACCGTCCCAGTCCTTCGCGTTGTTCAGCACCTTGCCGACAGCTTGCTGGACTTAATTAAAATAATGGCAGTCCATCAATATTAAATTGTAAATACAAAATCTTTTCTCTGTGGATATCTGTATTCACATACCTCTGAAGGTAATTTTTCATGCCAAAGTACACAAAGTAACCATTGCTTTCACCATTTTCGTCTGTAAAATCGACTATTTCGTATGTAGCTGAATTTGTGCTTAAAAAAGTGTTCGCTGATTGAAGTAAATGAGGTAGTAACCTTCGTCTGAAAATTTTAAGCAAACCGTCAACTTGAGTGTGTGGTATATTGTTGTTGATGACCCATTCTTACAGTTCTTCAACTTCATCTCTGTGCCAACGTTGCACATTTTCTTGACCGGGCTCTTTATCTTTGCTGCCATTTAAATCCTCTTCGCTGACATGGGGATCTTCTTCGCTGCCATTCGAACCCTCTCCGCTGACATGGAGATCTGCTTCGCTGGGGTTGAGATTCTCTCCGCTGACATGGGGATCTTCTTCGCTGCCATTAAAACCCTCTCCGCTGGCATGGAACTCTTCTTCGCTGCCGTTCGAACCCTCTCCGCTGACATGGTGATCTTCTTAGCTGGGGTTGAGATTCTCTCCGCTGACATGGGGATCTTCTTTGCTGCCATTAAAACCCTCTCTGCTGGCATGGAGATCTTCGCTGGTGTTCGAATCCTCTCTGCTGGCATTAGGATATTGTTTGCTGATAGCTTTATGAAGACTTACCTGATCTTGAATTTTTTCATTCGGGCCTCTTTCTGTAAATATTCAAATTTTTCGTAAACAAAACAACGTATATCATACTCATTTTTCAAATTAAATTTTATATTGATATTATACTATTTTTTATTTTTTAAATATTTTTATATTTGTTGAATTATACTTTATATTGATATTATTCTATACACAAGTGTATAAAAATTCATAAATTTTGTAAAAGTTGAAAAAAGTAAGGTTATACATCTCTGGTACTTGACCATTCGATGACCCATTCTCGCAGTTCTTCAACTTCATCTCTGTTCCAACGTTGCACATTTTCTTGACCAGGCTCTTCATCTTTGCTGCCATTTAAATCCTTTCCACTGACATGGGGATCTTCTTCACTGCCATTAAAACCCTCTCCGCTGGCATGGAGATCTTCTTCGCTGCCGTTCGAACCCTCTCCGCTGACATGGAGATCTTTTTCGCTGGGGTTGAGATTCTCTTCGCTGGCATGGAGATCTTCTTGGCTGGTGTTCGAATTATCTCCGCTGGCATTAGGATATTGTTTGCTGGTAGCTTTATCAAGACTTTCCTGATCTTGAATTTTATCATTCGGGCCTCTTTCTGTAAATATTCAAATTTTTCGTAAACAAAACAACGTATAACATTCTCATTTTTCAAATTATATTTTATATTGATATTATACTATTTTTTATTTATTTATTTTTTAATATTTTAATATTTTTTGAATTATATTTTATATTGATATTATTCTATACACAAGTGTATAAAAATTCATAAATTTTGTAAAAGTTGAAAAAAGTAAGGTTATACATACCTGGTACTTGTACCGATGATCGGGACGCGTCAACTTTTTTCTTCGAACGACATCTCTTAACACGCAACCGTGTCAAATACCGCTTCCTTTCTTTGCGATTCATAACGTTTTCACTTTATGTGCTACTTTTTATATTTCGTGAAAACTTTCAAGCTTTAACCCAAACACGATGTATAAATTTCCAGTCGGGTATACAATATGACACACGTTCAAGCATATATATATATATATATATATATATATATATATATATATATATATATATATATATATATATATATATAGTTTTTGAATGCAACACTGGCGCCACCACTGTAGCGCTAGCCTGAGCACTGCTATGCATGGGCATCCTAATAGAGCCACATTAGGGCACTGATAAGGCAAACTACATTATGGCCATTTTCACGTTTGCTATAAGTTTGCCTGACCTTGTGGCTGCCTGTTCACGGCCGAATCAAATTTCCCGTAATACGGATAGCCACACAGCTCCCTCATTACGGCCCGATCATAAATCTGGCTAGCCTGAACAAATTTCCAGCCGGGTATAAGTTTGCCTGACCTTGCGCCTGCCTGTTCACGGCAGGCTCACGGCCGAATCAAAATTCCCGTAATACGGATGGCCACACAGCTCCCTCATTACGGCCCGATCATAAATCTGGCTAGCCTGAACAAATTTCCAGCCGGGTATAAGTTTGCCTGACCTTGCGGCTGCCTGTTCACGGCAGGCTCACGGCCGAATCAAAATTCCCGTAATACGGATAGCCACACAGCTCCCTCATTACGGCCCGATCATAAATCTGGCTAGCCTGAACAAATTTCCAGCCGGGTATAAGTTTGCCTGACCTTATGGCTGCCTGTTCACGGCAGGCTCACGGCCGAATCAAAATTCCCGTAATACGGATAGCCACACAGCTCCCTCATTACGGCCCGATCATAAATCTGGCTAGCCTGAACAAATTTCCAGCCGGGGTCCCATAAGCGCAATATGACGGCGATATGCATCCAAATCCAGAATGATACAAATAGGCAGACACAAATAAAGTTTGCACAAGTGTTAGAATGGCTAGGTAGGTAGCGCGCTTAGCTCTCGAATTAGAAGACGTGGTTCAAACCGTAGGTAGGTACAAAATTTAACTAGGCAGAATACGTTTTAATCCATTCATCATATGAGCAGGAACATCGATAAAGCGTATGGGGATATAAAAATCCTACCAGATCTTTTTTATCAATATTTTTGGATTTTTTTTTATTTTTCACGCTATGACACTCATATGAGCTCCACATGGGCACAGCATAGTTACGTCACACCATGCCGCTAATATGAGCTCCGTATGAGTACAGTATAGTTACGTCACGCCATGCCGCTAATATGATCTCCGTATGAGCACAGCATAGTTCCGTCACGCCATACCGCTAATCTGAGCTCCGTATGAGCACTACAGTTTCTTCACGCCGTGACACCCATATGAGCCCCACATGCACTCACTTATTGTTAGATATTCGTGAGCCAAATTTGCTAGTCTGATGAATTTACTGCATGCATATTCGCGTGAGAACAACTTTGCTTCATTTGGATGTATTTTTGTGAATCATCATGTGATGCAAATATGACTTCAACGGGAGCACTCATAAGGGATACGCAGCAGTGAGACTTTCTATGCCGCGGTGATGATGTACATATGATGTCAGTATGAGGTACATCCGTCTATCTGGGCAGTTTTAAGAAAAACACGTTTAAGGTAGTTCTGTGGGTACACGTATGAGCCAAAAGTTTCGGTCGAAGCGTATAGTAACATCCGATGCCTATATGATGCTGTTGGTTGTACATTTTGACAAAGCTTGTACCCTTTATATATCCCACAAATTCGCACCTCATGCATAGATAGGTCTCATACTCGTATAGAGAGCGGCGCTATAATCGTGGCAACAGCGCGATTTTCCTGCAGTCATAGCGTTGAGCTTCCTACGATCCATATTTCGTCAAATATTTTATATAAATAAAAAAAAGCGTGAAAATGTCAACCCAAATGCGATACAAAGGAAAGTTTACAAGAAAAAAAGCGCTTGCTAAAAGACTGAAAGCTGTGGCAGCTATGTGTAAAGCAAATGTGGCTAAATGCGATGAGAATAACCATAACGTCAACGATCGGAAACAAAAATTCGCTATCGAAGGACGTCGGATCGTGGATTTACATCTTGCCGACAGTTTAAATTGTATTCGCTGTAACAAAGACATTTTTTGAGGAAAACAGTGAAGGAAACCCGAATGGGATTAAATTCTATTTTACATATTTCCTGCGACGAGTGCTCTGCAATAACCCAAGTTATATCTACGTACCCACACACACTTATATATAAATATATACAACACGAATAAATACATGCATAAATTTAAAAAATTAAATTTGTTTGCAGAATAAATTTATTTCACATCCATCTCAGAATTACTAGAAATCGGGGAAAAAAACACGCTTCGAGTTCCCAGACTACGCGCCGATCAGCTGGCTGCAGCGTACACTGTTGCCATTCCGTTACAGATGGCTGGGCCCGAGTTCGGTGTGGAACAAAATTATCACTTTTAATAAGTCGATATTTCCGAAACTAAACGGTCAAAGTTTCATTTTTTTTACCAATCCCACAATAGTACTGCGTACACGTGTGTTTTTATTTTGAAATCCTAAGATCCGTTTAGAACCTATGTCGGGAAATGCGAGCAAACTCCTATCGGTTTACGTGTTAGGTATAGGGATCACGTACAAGAATACCCATATTCAATTGCAATTATCTCATGAACTAAACGGTGAGTCGAATTGAATTTTTGAGCATCAGTCCATGTTGGTCATATCTACACCATACTTAGATTTCAGCCAATTCCTAAGATTTGACCAAAATTACAGAACTGCCTTAAAAGTTCAAGTACGATTTACTCAAAGAAAATATTAGCTCACCATTAGTTTGTTATACCGGACCCATACAAAACGCACATATTTTTTGCAATTTGCGCAAGATACATTTTTTCAATTTTTTAGATCTGTCACATGGGATGACCGCCTTAATCGGGAAATAGCATGGAATCCACTTGGATTCCAATGTGGACTTCCTACGTGCGGCGTGGTAGGATCTGGGGACTCCCCAACAAATTTCTGCACGGTCCTTTGAATAATGTCAAGAAGTGTATATGTCTAGAGATTTTAATACCCAATTATCGACATGCTCACGACCCAGTAATCGACAACGTTTGTTTATATGTATATATTTTACTATCACGAATACGTGTATGGCAATTGCTGGACCGTGGATTCCACAGACAATGCTAATTACGGACCCAATATTTATTTTCTGATTTTCTATAAATTAGAATTCGATTATAAGATTTTGTTGTTAACCTTGTCCCAGTTATCGATAGCTGTCTCGATTAATCGGCAGAGTGTTCACTTGCGAAACCGGTACTCGTCATATATGAAAACTCGTTGATATTGGCAAAATTTTAGTTTTTTTTTATGCTGAACGCAAATCTAAGATTCTTATTTATAACATGAAGACAAACTTGCCTCACGCAAGTCCCCAGGCATTTTAAAATCACCCGAAATTTGACACGATTCACTTTAACCTCTAAAGGAAGGATTCGGCCGAAATCGCAGATAGACGTCGTAGCTGAATATATTTTATTTCATTATTCTTGAATACGTATACTTACAAGTACGATAATGTAATACACCATAGTTAATACCTCATGGACGTTAAGGGGTCTTCTCACTTTAGAAGATAAAAAAGGCCACTTTCATGAATTTCTTTGACAGGTTTATATTATAGGTACTGATATAAAAGTTGTTACACTTAATAAATACACTTTCGAAATAAATTAAAAAAATGTAATTTATCTAAATCACTATTCATAGATGAAAATGGTAGTTAAAAAATGTCCTCAAAAATTGTATGTCTGCGCTGTTGATGAAAACTCGGAGATGGAGCATCCGAAAAAAAATCAAACGGTTTTAGATTCAGTATGTTAATGGCTATAGCGCATATCATACGATTTTTGATATATGCATTTAAAAAAAACGTTTTTTCACCGTTTTTGGCAAAAAAATATAGTAAATATAAAAAAAAATGTAATCCTTGATATGCGCTATAGCTATAGTTGTAAAGAATATGTGGTTAAAATTTCATAAGGATCGGTCCAGTCGTTTCGAAGATTTTATCAACAAGCGGTCGAAAAACGTTGTTTCGAGAAAAACGCGTTTAAGGTTTGTTTGGGTTACATAAATACATTAAACATTTTTTTAAAATGTATTTCGAAAGTGTATTTATTAAGTGTAACAACTTTTATATCAATATCTATAATTGAAACCTATAAAAAGAATCACGAAAATAGCCTTTTTTAGTGTCTAAAGTGAGAAGACCCCTTAAGGGGTAAGGCCACACTAGAATTTTCAAAAAATCGATTAACTTTTTTCGCTAAATCGGTACTTTATCGTCATAAGAATAAGGTACTATTCGATATATAGCAAGAACATTGTTTTTTCACCGACTTTGAGCGTACAACGTAAACCCACCTCTGGCATGGCCATAGAGTACCTAAAACTTTAAGCGCGTTTTTCTCGACAAAAGAAAATATTAGTAGTCGACCATTTTGTACATAAAAAAAATTCTAACAGCTTGATATTCATACTAAATAGATGTGTAATTAATTTTATGAGTGAATCAGTTTTTCAAACGGAAAAAATTGTTAAATTCGCACATGATTTTATACCCGTTACTGTGGCCTAACCCTTTAATATACCACAGATCTGTACGAACGATTGATTCTTATCTTAAAATACTTATTGAGTGTCTAAACATGACGATCACTAGGACCCTTACGACCGCTCGGTCGACCACCTCACTATTATTTTCTCGCAATTGGATATCGCGGTCGGTATTACACGTGGAATTAGCTCAAATCAAAGAGTTTTCGTTTCCCGTCGACGATATTGAATCCTCAGTGGTTGCGCCTGAGAAAAAAAGTAAATATTTAAATATCGCGAACGATAATGGCGACGGTACATCGGGAGGCGCCGAGACGTGGTACGCTGGTAGTTAAACGTGCGCGCGAATATATCTCTCGCGGGCGTGACGCGCCCAGTGGCCATTATTGTGATTCGCAAATTTCCCGCCGAGTTCGAGAATCAAGCAGCGGCAGAGGGAGGATATCGCGTTAAAACGAAAGAAAAAAAAATTGAAAGAGAAGCAAAAGGAAGGATTCACGAGGAAAAAAAAGCATGGCGAGGTTCGCGCGGGGATTGACGTTAAAGCGTACAAATCGTGAGATGAAAGTGAAGGAGGACGACGCGGGCGAGGTCGCCGACGACGACCGAGGAGTCGCGCGAGAGAGGGTGAAAGGGGAAGTATAAATCGAGCTCGCACTGTTGGAAAAAGCCGGTGGATTGGCGGCCTGCGGCGCGGTTGCGGATTCTTCGCGTGATGCCGGTGATTCGCGGTCGTGGTGCCCAGTAATCGGGGGCCTCTCGCCCGCCATTTCCTCCCCCGTTTATGCATATAGTCGCGCATATTTCTTTTATACCAAAGTCCCGGCTGGTTGTCGCAACGATGGCAGATAAAACCTCGATGAGCCGAGACCTACGCAAAGTATTTCAGCCGTGGAAAAAAAACGAACTCTTTGCTGATTAACGACATCGGTCCTTCGAACTGGCGCGAACAAGGTTTTGGTCCAGGAAAGCAGTTGTCAATTCCTTACTCTCGGGAGACTCGACTCTGGGTCGCGTTTATCCTCTTTCTCGTAGTCTCTGTTTGTGACATTATCATATCCTTCCCTTAAGGGCGGAAAAAGTGACTGGTGTTCATAATTTTTTTTAATAGGAAAGATTTCTTCACCATTTTCTAGACTTGGCGTATGTTTTATTACTACCTTTGGCTGTTGCATGGTATATAAATATGTATTCCTCAGAGGTACAGGGTCCTTCCCCTTTTACCATCCCCTCCTTTATTCCTTCCATTCCTTCAGACATTCACAGTCGTTGCAGAGTTCCCTACATTCCTTCCAGAGTCCCCCCCCCCCCCCCCCCCCCCAGAGTGTTGACCACAGCCACTCTTTCCTAATGCACTACTGTATCGCATTTGCACACGAGGGCCTAGGGAAACTGCGGAAAACCTCGGCCGATACAGGCGGCTATATTTGGCTGAGTTTCAGTTGTATTACCATTAGAAACTCAGACAAACTGCCACCCACTCAGAGGCACGGGCAAGCGGTCACCGCTCCAAGTATTGGCAGCCTCCAATGCTGCTTAACTTCAGTGACCGCCGAGCCCGCACACCGACCGTGCGCCCTTCTCTGTCGATTCTGTTGCATGGTATTTTTTAAAATTAATTCTTAAAAATGCCGGAGGTATGGCATCGGCTTCTAAACGAGTTGCGACGGATGTTGTTAGACGGCGTGACACGTAGCGTCGGCGGAATGAATCTTTTAAAAAACCAACGAAGATTATTCTTCTATTAACACTCATACGCAGAATATGAACCACGAAAAAGTACGAAATGTTGATAATTGATGAAATGGTACACTTTGAAACACAAAAGATAGAATTTTCCGAAAGAAATGGCTACATTTGGCAATAAGGTAATCCTTTTTTTGTTTTTAGAAACATTCATGTTTCTGAATCATGGTTCATGTTTAAGGCAATAAGGCTAGAAAGATTTATACCAAATTTCATCAGAATCGGTCGATTAGTTTTTCAGCTGGTCGACACGCCAGTTTTGAAAATGCAGTTTAGAGTACCGTGCCATAACGCCGCCATTTTCTAGATTAAAAAAATCCCATTCAACAGCCACAAGTAGTAGTCAAATATACCCTAAGTGTCAAAAAATGGTGAAGAAATGTTGCCTTATAAAAAAAATCATGAAAATCAGCAAATTTTTTCCAGCTGAGTCAAATGACGGTGTATGATTTTTTTTCTTCAATAAACCTAAGAAATGCATACGAGGTATGGATTTATTTTGTAGATGCTAATTTTTTATCTACAAAAGGAAAACGATTTCTACAAAGGAAAGGAATTTCTTTATCTGTGTCCAGTGACACTGACCTGTAGGCGACAAACAGCTGTATCATACACTACCGGAGGTTTGATATGAATTTCTTTTCGTGGGTAACCGAATACTCATGGGCACGGCGATGAGAGAAAAAAATATCGGTCGCATATATATCAAGGTTGTCGCAGCATCATTACCGAGTGTATCTCACCATTCAATCTTTCGTTGCATGATACTTCCCAGCCCTATATAATTCGAATCAAACGTCATCGCTCTTTCTCGGAACTCTATAGATGAATATCGCATCGCAAGTAGCCCAATACTTCCGAACTATTAATATATCTCTGTCTGTCACACATAAATGTAGCGCTAAGCTAATAAAATTCTAATAAGAGCATCACTATATTATCGACTGCCGTTAAGAATTCATTGGCTACAGCTGCGACGCGGTAGAGCGACATCGATGCTTTATACACTCTATAAACACAACGCCAGAAGGGTAAATTTTATGAGATACAAGATTTCTTCCTCAAAACGAATTTATTTAACGAAAAAACACATGTTTGCAGTATTTTTTTTCATTCATAAATAAATTCACAATGATTATATTTTCCACCAACTAGGCGAATGTAAAGATCATTCACGGTTGATGCTTGGATCATCTGTTGAGATTTTTCTGCATCTTCGTGCAGCACTTTGCTGATCCTGACCGGTGAAAATACGAAAAACTCATCTTCAAGTACGGCGATGTTTCAAACTTCGTACATGGTATTGGCCTTCTTGAGCTCAGTAATTTGATAGACTTTCTCCGTAGAAGCTCTGTAAACTTCCTTGTCGGGAGAGCACATTATCCATACCACTCACTTTGGTAATCCCCGACAAATCCATAATGTTATCGCTGCTGCTGTTCTTGTTGTTCTTTAATATTCAGTTGACATAGTCTTTCGAACAGACTATCAATGTCACTTTTCGATTGACTACACTCAGAAAAACGTTTGGTAATACCAACTATGTATATTTAGTTGAAACAATTTTGCTTAAAGCAACCTAATTTTACTCGCTTGAAATACAATTCGATTCAAGTGACAAAGCCAGTTTGGTTGAAACAACCAAATTATCATGTCAAAATAGCAATATCTCCCTGGCCATATAATGGGTTGGATTAACTACATCGGAGGTCATACAAGTAATCCGCCTGTTATTTGAACTTTATATTTGGTCGTTATATTGGCCAATAAACTACATTTTCCAACTGAATTAATTATTACGCATAAAGCGAATGATGGTTGGTTCTACAACTGAATAAGTTAATTGAAACAAATTATTTAATTAAAGTTACTTCGAGGTAAAGCCGTGTTTTCTTTTTTATACGATGTGCATATTTTTCAGCTATTGACTACTATTGCTACTTGAGTTCTTGTGGATGCAATTGATCATTTTTTTCCCGGCACGATTTCTAGATAACGACTTTATTTGGCAAATCCGACCACGGGCGCGCTCTGTTCGATCGCTGTGAGCGATTAGTTGCCCAGCTAACCACGTACCGCAAATGTACCGCTCATGTGGAGTGCGCCGTACCGGTACTGTTGCCACCTCATACGTGCGTACGGTACTGGTACATTACCGGTACGCCGTACGGTACGCTGTACCGCCAATTTACTAGTACGGTACCGGTACAGTATCGCCACCGTGGAGCCACCATGCACTGCAGTGCGGTGTAACTCCACGGTAGTGATACCGTGGAGGTACGACTACGCTGCTATCCCGTACCCGTACATTGCAGTACCCGTACATTGCCGATACTGTAGGGCACGGCGTACTCCACATTTGCAGTATGCTGTTCTAATGGTACGCTTGGTTAACTGGGTAGTGGAAATCGCGAATCAGTGTAGTTTCAGATGCATGCACGAACAGCGCTACGATAGCCCTTTCGACTCCCGGCTGTTCACGTCTTCTTTTTTGGCTGTTGACGTGCATCTCCCCTGTGAGCGTGTAGAAAACTACAATATTCATTGTGATAAGTTTTGTGAGACGATTTACATCGAAAACATAAAAATGTGCGAAGTAGAAGACATCTTGATAGATTGGGGACTTCAATCGCTTGTTTCTATTATACATTTCGAGGAAAGTGTACGATCGCCATTGTTGTCACGCTGCGTGCTATCCTTCGAGAAAAACATTGTACGGCGTCTCTCGGGTGTTGATAGTAAATTTAGTGGAAGCCGGTGAGTTTCTTTTAAAGTTGCGTGTTCACCAAGTGCATATGTATTGAAGGATTGCTAAGGGAATCGTGATTGAGATTTTTTGCGGGCACGAGCCATTGTTCTCCCGTAATTTCAGATATCGATTAAATTCGGTAAATCCAACCACGTGGACACTCGGTTCAAGCCGCTAATAGTTCGTCGCAACCACGCTGTAGTCTGAGACCTGGCGTTGCGTAAAGCAAAAATACTTGTTTGCGCCAATTCCACTTCGAGAACACACAAAATCTGATGGTTTCTGTTATGTAGCCTGCAGATAAATTCTCGATACATCAGAAAAAAATATTATTTATCTGTACACATTATTTTAATTGATTTCTCTTTTGTTTTCTTTTCGACACGCAGATTGCTTTTAAGTTTAACTATGTAATTTTCTCAGAGCGCTTTGTAAATTACCTTACAATTCACACCGTACAGTCGTACATCGACGTAGATTAATCAATTAAAGTTGTTTCTGTATCATCGCAGTATTTTTAATATGTACTTTAATAAATAGGCATTATTAAAAAAATACTAATCATCTTGTCTCATAATTTAGCGGATCTATTTACCTTATTGTCTTCGTCTTCCATTTGTATTTATAATTCATCGTAGGGAGAATACTTTCTTCAATGATTTATATTCAATTGATTTTCTACCAATTCAATGTATACGTTGCATATGCTCACATCAAAATTTTATTAAAGTGGCTCGATGTTTATTTGGTTCATATTAAGCTGATGCTCTATCTGCCATTTATTCGATTGGTGTAAAACCGATTTTGATTGAACCTACTGTATGCAGCTTCAACTATGTTATAAAATCAGTTGTCAGAACCTACCCCGTCATTCAGGGCAAACCAACATATAGTTGGATCGACTATAGCAGCGTTGGGGGGTTTTCTTTTAAAATATATCTTCAGTGGTACGGACTATACATGAACTTTTATCAAAAATATTATGTATTGACTGAAATATGTTCTGCAATTCATTCAATGCACACGTTTCATTCTACTGTATATGTTTTTCGTTGAACTATATATTTGGAAAATACTTTTAAGGGAGAGATTACCGACCCAACCGTTCAGTATGTTCAAATAAAGTTTGGTTTTAGGACACCGGAATTAGAATTGAAAGTACTCGGTGCGTTTTTGGATCAAGAAGTTTGGTTGCCGGAAATAAATATATATTTGTAATTCAACCAAATCTCGCAGTCAATTGAATCGTTCATATCGTTCGCCACCCGCAACTGCAGGATTTGGTTGATTCAAACCATTTTTTTTTGACGGTACCAACCGTTTTTCTGAGTGTACGTTTTTGAATTTCATCTTCCTGAAATAATTCAATTCTTGCTTCCAATTGTTTTCGTGTATAATCGCCATCTTGCATTCAGCGATTACTCCAAGTCAACTTATGGAGTGTCTCAAAATCCCGGTTTTTATATGCCCATGCCTTAGGGGCCATTCATAAAACACATAATGCAAATTTTATCAATATTCGACCCCCCTCCCCCTCTGTGACGTTTCGTGACGGGGGCCGGTGCCCGACCTGCCGCTTCTAAAAATTACCTGACATGGAGCCCGCCCCCCCTTCTGCTCTCGTTTTTCTTTCAACAAAAAGAAGCAAGTAAAACACTAAAACCATTTTAATAAGCTATTTCAGACCGAACAATTTATATTGTTTACTTTAGGTAAATATATATGTAATATATAAAAACGTACAATTTACGAGGGGGGACCCAAAAAAAACGGGAATTTCGTCATAACTTCTTTATTTCTCAATATTTTTACACCAAATTTTGATCACCTTCAAAGTATTCGCCATTGACCACAACGCACTTCTCCAAACGATTCTTCCATTGTTCAAAACAGTTTTTAAATTCACTCATCGGGATGTCCTTTAAGCCTTCCAGCGATTTTTGTTTCACCTCCTCCACAGTGGCAAAACGCTTTCCTTTAATATTCCTTTTGAGTCTGGGGAACAAAAAGAAGTCACAGGGGGCTAGATCCGGTGAGTATGGGGGGTGGACCGTCGGTGTCATGGCGTTTTTGGTCAAAAATTGCTTCACGGAAAGGGCGGTGTGGGCCGGCGCGTTGTCATGATGGAAGAACCAATTTGGCTGCAATTTGGCTGCAAAATTCTCTGAATTGAACTCCATGACATTCCCGACATCTCACAGAGTTGATCAATGGTTCGGCGACGGTCTTCACGAACGAGGGCATTGATTTTGTCGACGTTTTCATCAGTTCTTGACGTTGAGGGGCGTCCTGAACGAGGTTGGTCTTCAATAGACATTTCTCCATTTTTAAAACGTGAAAACCAATCGTAAACTCTGGTTTTACTTAAGGCCGCATCCCCATAAGCAGTCTTAAGCATTACAATAGTTTCGCGGCCGATTTCCCCAACAGGAAACAAAATTTCACAGCCGCGCGTTGTTCTCGACAATCTGCCATTACGTTTTCGGCGAAATGTAAACAGTTGTTTTACTAAAAAAAATCTTACAGCCGAACCGATGCGCTCACAGCGACACAACTTTGCACACTGACGCAGGTGGCGTGACACTAACGGACATGTCAAAGAATAGGTTCCCCCACTCTCCCCACCACAGCGTAATTCCCGGAACTTATGGGTGGTCCCCCCTCGTATACGTGGGGTCGTCCATTAAGGCCTTAGGCCACTCTAGAGGCCGAAAAAATAGGCTTTTTGGGGATTTTTTTTTTCAGAAAAACTGCACAATAAATTCAGATTACAAAAAAGGGTGTTTGTCATACATATCAGTGACTGTATACAATAATTTAAAAATAAAAATTATCTGACGATTTTTTAGGCAAATTTTTGGAAAGTGAAAAATTTCGTCAGATAATTGTTAATAACAAATGAACTATGCACTGTAAAAAAAAAAATCCTTCGTACTTCCATAAACAATGTATTTTTCAAGATATATTCAACATTTCAAGTGAATCGGTTGAAAATTGTCTGAGTTCTGTTTCCGGCCAACTTAAAAAATGCAGTTTTGAGATAAACGTTACACAGTCGCCATTTTGAAATTAATCGCTTGAAAAAAAATTATTGTATACAATCACTGATATGTATGATAACCACCCTTTTTTGTAATCTCGATTTATTTTGTAGTTTTTCTGAAGAAAAAAATCTCCAAAAAGCCTATTTTTTCGGTCCCTAGAGTGGCCTAACCCCTTAATCACGGAGGGCTCAAATAGGGGGGGGGGGGGTTGGATAACATCACGATTGAGCACGATAGGGGCAGGGGGGGTTGTTGTGACATATCACGTGGATTTTTTTGTGTTATTGCACGGACAATGCTATTTAAATATACTGACAATATACTCAGTACAGTCGTGCTGTTTATTGAAATCAGAAAAAATTAAAAGAAGGCTAGTTTTTTGACAGGTGATTTTGTAGGTTCCGGAGGTGCTAAATCCAAGTTTGCCTTAAAATTGGGGCGTAGGGTTTTTTTAGGCGATGAAGGGGGATGGGGGTTAATTGATGCCAAACTAAAATCCTAGGACAAATAATGTTCATACAGGCAAAACTTTTCCGGCAAAAGATAAAAATATTTTTATTTTCGGTAACGGATGAAAATATGGCAAAATTCGAGGGTTATTTATATGAACGAAAATGTAGAGAATATCAATCCCTACATTTCGTACATTCAAACGGCACCGGTAAAATTAACCGTTTTTGAGCCATCACGAAAACAAAACTTTCAGAGTATTTCGTCATTCGTTATGGGGAGAGGTACTTTTGAAGTTAAGAGATGATTTTATACCCAATCGACGCGTATTTTTGAAAGCTACAACTTTTTCATTTGTATGGAGTTCGAAACAAATTTCTCGAACAGTTATTCTCAAAATACTGATTTTTGGTACGTTCCCCCACTTTTAGAAATCGAAAATAAAGAGATACGAGTGTGGCGCTGTGGACAAAAATGTAGCGGAAGGTTCAGGCTACAAATCGTTTCACGGCGGTGAATTCATACGGTCAATAGTCTTCCCAGAATTTCATTTTGAATTTACAACCCCCGAGAGGCGTTGGAAAAAACAAAATTCAAGGGTGGTCCATAGAAACGAAAATATAAAGAAGATTATTTTCTACATTCATTGTCGAAAATTCAATTGTTTTTTATTTATACAATAAGCGATTTTTTAAAAATATTTCAACAATTTTTTTAGGGGTGAAGATATTATCGGAGAGGGATGATCAAATACTCGATCGACGCCTCTTTTCGAGGGCTACAAGATTTCCATTTAAACAAAAATTGTACACATTTTTCCTAAAGAGTTATTGAATTAAAACTGATCTTTCAAAATTTCAGCTCACTTTTTCACCCCCAAAATGAGCTTCCCTGACTTTGACGCTTCGGACAAAAATAAAGCCCAGATTTTTCTGAACATTTTGTCTCGCGGCGCCGACCTCGTAGGGGTTGTAGTTTGGCATTGATCAACTCTCATCCCCCTTCATCCCCTAAAAAAACTCTACACCCCGATTTTTGGGCAACCTTGGATTTAGCACCCGCGGCACCTACAGAATCATCTGTTAAAAAACTGGCCTTCTTCTAATTTTTTCCGATTACGGGGTTTTTCGGCGACAGCACGACTGTACTATTATTTCGTTTTTCATAATACGATTCCGCACTATCTGACACGTTCGTCTGACATTTCTTATTTAAAAAAATACACGTGTTGTTGGGGGGGGGCGTGAGGGGGGTGTAGCCAAGAACCTCACCACATATCTCCATGGGCGAGGGGGGCTCTAAAAGTGGCCTAAAAAACCTCACGTGATTAATGGACGACCCCCGTAGCAAGAAATATATTCTTTATGTTATGTAACATCAATAATAAATAATTTGATAATCTTTTATCACGATGCACCTAGAATGCAATGTGTTCCCGAGGATGCTTCAAGCGAGTCTCAATCGATATCAGAGAAGTTGCGACTTCCTCGTAGTCGGAACTTTGGGTGGGCAGTACAGAAAATTTTCAGCGTCTCAGAATCACCCTTTTCCAGATTTAATATGCTTATAGCGTCTCGTGACTTTTACTCGACCCCCCGCCCACCCCCCTGTCGCCAAGTGTGACGATTTGCCTAAACCCCCCACCCCCCTCACTGCGTCACGTGTTTTATGAATGGCCCCTTATCTAAAGTGCGACTTAAAGAGCCCGTCCTCTGTTCCTATGGATAGAAGAGCGACTTAAATAATCCGAATTCTATCATAGAAGACGGACTCTTTAAATCGTTCTTCTATCCAAAGGGATAGAAGTCGGACTATTTAAGTCGCACTTCTATCCATAGGAACAGGGGACGGACTCTTTAAGTCGCACTTATATTCATAGGGATAGAAGTCGGGTTTTTTTATCATACTTCTACCCTCGCTTCTAGAACGCCCCCCACCCCCGCCGCCAATTGATCGATGACGCCATCGCTTCGAGAACCTTCGAAAACATCCCCCCCCCCCTTCGCCGCCAACTGTGTCGCTTATTGTAGTTTTCCGTTGATAGTCCGAAATTGGTCCAGAACCGGCCCCGTATATCTACTTATGTAATTAAAGGGCAAAATTATGCGTTTTTATATCTTTATTACGTGAAAGGGAAAAACTTTCCTGTTACCAATTTGAAAAAGTATAACATTATCGATAATTATTATGAAAAAACTGGGTCAGTGAATGTTTTATACACCTCAGAACGACAGCGATTGACAGCAATGCTCTTCATTTACCCGCCAAGATTCGTGATCTTTTATCGAACCTTGATGGTTCAATATTAGATATATATGGTTCTCGATTGGTAAGATGGGTATATTTTCCTGCTAGATAACAAAAAAAAGTCATATCACCCGTAGGGTGGACGTCTTGTTCATCTAACCGCACGAAAAATTATAGACATTAAACTAATTTTTATTTCTAGTGTTTTATGGTGAAAAAAAATTTGCAAACATTTGTAAAGACTCAATATATAGTCTTGACAATAAAATGTATTAATTCTTTTTAAATCTTGGATTGTGGATAACGCTCCAACCTCCTTAACCCTGGAAGGGTCGGAGAAAAAAAACCCTGTACACTTGATTCTGACAAGGAGACGGCACGACCGTGGGGTCGGGGATTTGGCGGAATTTTTTTGTGGTGAAAGAGGACCCCTAGCACCTCACGTGGTTAACGTAGTAGGATGCACTACTAGGAAAATTCCGAGAAAAATCGATTCAAAGTTTCTTAGGCGCCTTATAAGTTTAAAATGTAAGGCACTTGTCGAGCCGCCGTCTAGTCTAGACGGTTAGGGCTCGGTCTTTTGTGCCGGAGATCTCGGGTTCGATTCCTGCTTCGGATCTTATTATTTTTTTTTGTTACCCCAACAATTATTCAAAACGTTTCTCATCCCTACATTATTTTTAAAAATTTATTTACATTATTTTTTTTTCATTTTTTTAAATTATTTTTTTCCCAACAAAACAATTCATAACGGTGGGTTGTTTATTTTTCATTGTAAAGTATATGAGGATTTTTTTCAATCGCAGGGAGTTTGCAATACATCCGAACAAAAACATGTCCCATCAACATTCATGAAAATATTTCTAGTAACTGATAATTTTGAGGCAAACCAGGCGTATTGAATCATGTCTCGGAATATTGGTGACGATAATTGATGGTGAATTATTGAATGGATTTTTATACAAGCAGAATCGTGAAATTAATTCCCCGGAAGATTGAGACCTCCGGCGCAAAAAACAGAGCCCTAACCGTCTAGACTAGACGGCGGCTCGACAAGTGCCTTACATTTTAAACTCGTAAGGCGCCTAAGAAACTTCGAATCAATTTATCTCGGAATTTTCCGAGTAGTGCGTCCTACTACTTTAACCACGTGAGGTGCTAGGAGTCCTCTTTCACCACAAAAAATTCGGCCAAATCCCCGACCCCACGGTCGTGCCGTCTCCTTGTGAGAGCTCCAGCAAAACGCGCGTTTGTCCCGCTAGACCAAAAATGGTCCCGTCTTGAACGACTTTTTTGGTGGAGGCATAAACCGCAGACATGTCCTCGCGAATCCTCCTCAAGGGGATGATCTACTATTTCATGGGAAAGTAGTTCTGATTTCAGGATTTTTTCAATGGAAAATAATAACGCAGGAATTCGAAATGTTGACTTTGTAGTATAGTATCCTTAATCTATACATTTTTTTTGTTCCTTTTATTTTATTCATGAAAAAAATGTCGTGCTTGCCGGGCGCTGTCAAGAACTACACACGCTGACTGACGTGATTGCGTTCGTGAGAATAATGTGTCAAAAAGATACGAAAGGAATGTCATTTGTATGTAAATCCCTATTCCATAAACTACGAAGAATGCGTTTCCGTGAAAAATTTCAAAAATGCGCACTTTCAAAAATAAGAATCAAAGAAATTACTTTTTTGTGTCTTGTGATAAAAAATAGTAGGGAATCATTGATCAACCGGCACGCCCATAGTTTATACAATAGCCACAAATGTGTAGAATAATGTGTGCAAATTTCAGACCGATCGATGAAATAGTTTATTTGGAATCGTGTCAGCCAGGTTTAAAAGTGGATACGCGTTAAAAATTTGTTGTCTAGGGCTTTTGTATAAAAAGTACCTACGAAAGGTAAGGTTGTCTCTAGGGTCTATAATTTTGTAAATATTGGGTATATGTCGCTACAAATTTAAGGACATATTCTCTGTAGTATATATATTCGCGAAAAAATAATTTAAAAACGGGATTTTATAATTCAACAATCAAACTTCCATTTGGCCTTTACCTCCACTTCAAATCTTAGACCTAAACATTTTTGAAAGCTATAGAACTTCGCCTTTTCCTTTAATGGGTTATACCTAGCTCATATGCGGACAAAAGAAAAATTTTCGGGAATTTTTTTGTTGAGAAAACAGCCGTTTTCAATGTTTTAATTTTTTACATAAAATAGTATGGCGTAATGTATCTTATAGAATTTTTGTGTTAACAAATATTTATAAATGTGGTAGATACAATGGTTCGTGACAAAGTCCTTCGCGGTGACCACTGCTGCTCGGAAACAAATATTCCGAAATAAAAAATCAAACGCTTTCCAAGATGAGAATATGGATTTTCGATAAAAAAAACGCTTTATTTTTGTTGATAAAAAATTTGTATAAAAAAATCCTTAGTTCACGCACTGCGTTTGTTGTGTAAAAAAAGCTTGTAAATTTTTAAGTTGATCAATGCAATGCTTTTCAAGAGATCGTGGTCACGGATCTTGAACGTCATTTCGAGAAAATTTCGTCGGTTCGCCGAACCTGCTTATAAAAGCCCACAACTTCCTCAATTTTGAGCGGCGCGACTTGAAATTTTCAGAGAATATTTTTGAACTGTAATTTTTTAAGCATCCCTCGAAAATCGAGATTTTCAAAAAATCAAGAAGCCTTTAAAACTCGTTGATCACAGGTTTCGTTACCAACTGGACCAGTGTCATTTCACCTGACCGTGATTTTTGAAGCTCATTGTCTCTTCATGTCTCTCTTGCTCACAAGGGACATGACTTAAGTGTCCGCCTTCGATTTTGATGAAACTCATATATGCAATAAAGCATTGAAAACTACTAACGCACGTATTTTTATATCCGCGGAAAAACGGTTCGAAAGTAGGAAACCACTCCTCAAAGAAAGCCGTGTCAAGGGGTGATATTGCAGTTTCATCCACAAGCAGTGCACCGATCTGAATGAAACTTAAGGTAGTACGAGCGCGCAATCTTAACTTCTATCGATTTTGTTCAAATTTTAACCAGACATTGTTCATATCATTATGCATGTTTGAGTGAAATTTCAGAACAGTCGACTATTTAGATTGGGGGATAATGGGTCTTTACATTGCAACTTTGTACAGTGCAGGGTCTGCATTGAAATTTAGACAGAAAAATTTTCCGTAAAAAATATTTGTCCCCTATAATAAGAAGACATATGGCAACGCCGCAGAACAGTATTGTTCAAGATTTCGAGAAAAAAATAATTATCGTGTTCTTAGTTAAAAATTTTGTCATAAAAAAATATTTGCATTATAAATATTAATATTTTATATAGTTTCTTTATATAGAAAAAAAAGTGGTGACACGCCTATCTTTGAAGGGTTGTCGCCGCCCTTAAAACCGTTTTTCCGCCGATAAAAAAAATACGTGTCTAATAATCTTCAATGCTTTAACACATGTATAAGTTTTAACCAAGTAGAAGGCGGCCACTGGAGTGATGTTCCTTTCCAGTCATCATGGCGCCTTGCTAACTCTTTCGTGTTCTCCCATCGTTCGCATAATTTTGAGTACGAAAGCTCAACGTGAGCAATTTAAGGAGGTTGGAGCGTTAGCCACAATCTAAGGTTAAATTTAATAAAAAATACATCTTATTGTTTAGACTATACTACGTTTTTACGATTTTTTAAAACTTTTTTCACCACAAAACGCCAGAGATAAAAAAATAGTTTAATGTATGTAATTTAACGTGCGGTTAGATGGGCAAGACTTTCACAATAAAGGTTATGTAATTTTTTTTGTTATTTAGCACCGAGATAAACCATTTCTAACAACGGATTAACGCAAACTGAACCTTTGTAAAAATTTAGAAAAAATAATCCTCTTCTTGCCCATGGTTTACGATGGGTAAACCATGGGCCAATAATCTCGTGACGTAAATATGGATAGGCATAATTATAAATTACTCAAAATTTCATTGTGAATTGTATAAAACATTCGTTGTCGTAGTTTTTTCATAATAATCATCGATAATGTTCTACTTTTTCAAGTTGGTAGTAACACAAAAGTTTTTCTACTTTACGTAATAAAAATATCAAAATGCATAATTTTGCCCTTTAATTATAAATTTAAAAAAATTGTCATATATAAAATAAATCTGAACCTCGTATGCATTTTTTTGAGGTTCATAGAAGAAAAAATGAATAAACGGTCATTTGACTCAACTGAATCCCGCCAACCTCCTTAAAAGCACCCTTTCATGGGCTTTAATTATAGCGAGATTATCTGGCTATATGATAGCATTATTGATTTTGCTTCTTTTATACCCTTAATTTTGGTAGAAGCTATTTAGAAACCCTCGGAAATCGTTTCATTTGACCCTGTGTGGGGGTCAATCGAAACAGTGCCTGGGGTTAGTTGAAATAGGTGTTTTCAGCTGATTTAACTAATGTTTCTACTAAACCAGGGCACTGTTCATGATGTGTATGAAATGATAAAGTATGTTTGTTGTGAATAAAATATACTTTGAATCAAAATAATCAGTTTTATTACTTTTCATTCCAGTTTCAGTATCACTGAAGGTATATTAAGGTTCTTTAATATGATTTTACTTTTCGGATGATTTCTTGGCATCTAAAAAATAAAACAAGATTTGGAAAACTTGCTTTCGTATGAAACGTTTGTTCAGGATAAATAGAAACCCGTTTCAATTGACCCGGAACCGTTTGTTTCGACTGTTCCCACACCCTCGCTTCAAATAATTTATCAAATAGTAAAAAACCTAAATGTTGTAGGTAGGTACTGACCACAATAAACTCCACTAGGATATTCATAGTAATGATGATTGTAAACAACGCTGAAGAAAGAACAATAGTTTTGGAGCAATACGCAAGGTACCAATGGTCAAAAAACGTATTTTTTATGTGGAAAAGGTGATGCACCCACATAAAAATGTCCGATGCGCATTGAGCGACAGGTTCCGATACGCAAAGCAGTTCCTTCCCCCCTCGAGGCCGAGCTGCTGTCACTAACCGTCTTCGAGTTATTCAACTTGTTTCATTTGACCCGTGTTTCTATCGACCCCAGCCAGACTCTAAGCTATGACGAGTACGAGGAAATTGGAACAGTTCCTCGTGGCGGCAAGAACGTTCGTGTTTAGCAAAATCCGAGATCACTTTTGAAGTCGACGATAAGGCCGGGCTTACATTATGCGGTTCTACCAGAGCGTTTTTGCCGCATCTATAGTTCATGGGTAGTTTAAGGGGTAAGGCCACAGTAGGATTTGCAAAAAAATCGATTTTTTTTCTCGCTAAAACGGTGCATTATTATCATAAGAATAATTTACTATTCGATTTATAGCAAGACCTTTTTTTCACCGACGTTGAGCGTATAACGTAAGCCTACCTCTAGCACGGTCATAGAGTACCTAAAACTTTTAACGCGTTTTTTCTCGACACAGCTTTTTTCCAATTGGCGTGACAAATAACTTCAACAATTTTTACTCGATTTACTTCAAATTTAAAAATTATGTTCCTAATTGCATTTCGCAGAAAAGTACGTACGGAATTTCTGATTAATCGAAAACTTTTCATTTTATGAGCAGTTTTATACGAACTTTTTCACTGAAAATTCATTCAAATACCTACAACTTTTGATTAAAACAATATTTTTTAAATTCCATACGTACTCCTCTAGATATTCTAATGTAGATTGACGAGAATTTTGGTTTTTTGTTCTAGGTAAAAAATTGTGGATGCTAAACGTCACGCCGCGGGGCGGCTAAAAAAAAGATGACGAAAGAAAATATTAGTAGTCGGCCATTTTGTACATCGAAAAAAAATATATTTTTTTTCTAACAGCTTGATATCCATACTAAATAGATGTGTATGTGTACCACCGATCAAAAATACTTTAAGAAATCATCATCGTGTGACCGCCCGAAAAATAGCCGATTTTTGCAATTTTTTTAGGTGGATAGCATGAGCTATTCGGTCTATTTTTTTTACAAATTGAAGCACCGATAAAGAATGCAAAATGATTTTAAAAATATTTCTAAATATATTTAAAAGGTAAAAAATGTGGATGCTAAATGTAACGCCGCGGGGCGCCTAAAAAATATGACAAAAGAAAATATTAGTAGTCAGCCATTTTGTACATCGAAAAAAAAATATATTTTCTAACAGCTTGATTTTCATACTAAATAGATGTGTAATTAATATTCTGAGTGAATCACTTTTTCATACGAAAAAAAAATTGTTAAATTCGCACATGATTTTATACCCGTTACTGTGGCCTCACCCCTTAAGACTTATATTACAGTATAGATCCTGCAAAAACGCTTCGGTAGAACCCTATAGTGTGGACCGGGCCTAAAGAGCAGCTCTCCGAGACCTTTGGAACGACCCGTGTATTCCTTCTTCTTCGTGTTGTCAATCATTTTTTCCATTTGTCGCTGGGCTATAAACCTCGTCGTCGTCGTTGCGCCGTCATCGCCGTCATTCGTGTCCCACTCCCTCTCTCTCTCTCTCTCTCTCTCTCTCTCTCTCTCTCTCTCTCTCTCTCTCTCCCCCTCTCTCTCTCTCTCCCCCTCTCTCTCTGGGTTTTTGATACAAACGCGGCAGTACCAAACACGCGGCGCGTTGTGCGCACCGCACGCGGTAATCGACGACGATAAACACAGCAATCGGTTGATGCCGCGTAGCCGCATTAATATAATTAGTCACCGCGAGCGCGCACTCGAGCGCGTCTCATGGATCGTCCTCCCTCCTTTTTTCTGCAGACCGGAGAAACACCGATATGCACCCGGGGACATTTGGCGTATTATACGAACGCGCTCATCGACCCTCTCTCTTTCTCCCCCTCTCGCTCTCCGTCCCTTACCGCCCGCCCCCCTCTTATGGGCTGTTTTCAAACTCTCCACGACGTCCTCTTCCCTCTTAGCCAGTTATGCTTCATACCCCGCGGTAAGGAAGCACACAGGACTTAAGGATTATGGGTAGGAGGGCACGTGGGCGTGACGCGTCTCGAAACCGCGATCATTTTCATTTCGACCGCGATCGTATACGTATACCCGTTGCAAAAATTCAGAAGCAACGCGCAGCTGACTCAGCAGATCTCGATGATGCAAATGTACGCGCGGAATAGAATAAACGTAGGCGGTATCACGAAACCCGGGACTTGGGCGATTCCCGTGCCGAAATTTGTTAGATAGTCCTCAGATCCTACCACATCCCTATGACCCGGTGACGTTTGCATCGTTGGAATGCAACGAAACTTCTTTTCTATTTTTTTTCATTCCTTTATTTTTATCTCGATCTATCATTTTTGTATGCACTAAGAAAAAAAACCAAGTGAATAAAAAAAAATATATTGGTTGATCCAAATCTCCAAGACTCCAGTCTTAACGCGAAGTGCCACCGATACATGAGATTGTTACAATACTATAAAATATTGAAAAATGTGATTGATTTGAATAACATATTATTTTATATGAAAATCTCTTCTGTTCCCTGAATATCTACATTATCCTTCAAATAAAATCATATTCTATTGAAATCATTTTATATACAATCCGTAGATGTCTGGATGAATTAATTAAGCGGTTACTACAACATTTTTTATTTCGTACAAAAATATAATCAATAGAATGAATTATTTCTTTACTACATCGAAACGAATATGCCATGAGACGTAACATTTTCGTACTCCGTACAATATCACAAGTGCAATAAATGTTCATTGCAATCAAAAGAATATACTTGTGATTTCGAGACGTCATGTTTTTAATATGCTTTTTATGTGCACTTGCAAACATGTATTGATTGTTGGTTCAAGTAAATGTTCACTCACGAGAATTGCTGAAAATATTTAAAATAATCGCATACAGTTCTTTGGAATAAGATAGGATTGTCACAATTAAGTGTTTGATCGAATTCGTTTTATTAAAAAAAAATTAAGTTTTTTAATTTTTTTTTAAATCGTAAATAAAAAGTGAGCATTAGAATAATCATCCACGATAATAGTGGAGAGAATATCAAATATCCAATGGAATATCCATGGAGAGAATATCATATATTCAACTGATAAGAACAGATACTACAATTTGATCTTAGCTACAGGCCAAGAAGCGATACTGTTTAGAGTTTCTCCGGCGTTTAAGTAGATTTTCGGTTCGCGCTACGCTTACGAGAAACGAATGCGCGTGCAACTTCTAGCGGTTACTCCGAGAACTACGGGTTTCCTCACACCTACAATTTTGGTGGCGCACAGTCATGATTTGGTTGAATTTTTTAAACTAAATGCGCATAAAACAAATTTTATTTTCGCATAATTTTTTGATCAATTCAGACATATGCTTAATATTTTTCAATCAAAATAAAATATTAATATTTTAACAAATAATGTACTTGAAAATCAATATCAGACCTGGTGAAAAAAAATAAAATAACATATTTACTCGATGGAAATTTTATCTGAATCAAACGAGCGAAATTAAATTTTTCTTTTGTACTCGAATCAACAATATTCGTTATGAAACGGTTTTTTTGTTCGTTTCAGAAAATGCATTCAAAACTATATAATTTGTTCGCGATCATTTTTTAGATAGTTTCAACAATATATTGTTCTCGGCTAACAATATATCTTGAATGAAAAAACTTTTAATTTTATCATGTGATTGAAGTCAATAGCGTTTTGGTTGGAGTAATAAATCCGATTATTCACACCAACAATTTTACAATTAAATCAATGAATTTTCGTTCAATGACACCAATGATATTGGATCAATGATTTTTTTTCTCAGTATAGATTAAGGTAGTTACACTTCATACCTTAGAGTAGTTACAGCTTCATCCTTAACGAAGATGAGGGAAACAGTTTGAATGATTTTCGTAGCCTAAATGGGCGAAAAAAATGTGAGCAATAGAAAAAAAATAACTTTCGTTGGATTATAACGATGCAAACTTTATCATCATATCCCTGTAGGGTTTTGATAGGGACACCGCACGTAGGAAGTTCACATTGGAATCCTAATGGATACCACGCTATTTCCCGATTGAAGTTTGGGAATTCTTAAGTACCATGTTCGAATCGAATATATGTGAAAGTCACGGAAAAAACTCGGCGTGTTGAAACATAACCTGCACGCTTTGTGAGCGTTCACGTGTGTGGCGATATTATGTCAAAGTGCACAGAAATAAATAATATACGATAATTAGGGTAAAGCACGCGCTATATAAACTTTTATTTGTAGAAAAATCAATTTTCACAATACACTTTATACTTCTTATTTAAATTAAGCTTTGGTCATTTAGGAACATTATATTAAATATAAATCTTGAGTAACAATCTCGAAGAATATTTAAAAAAAAGCTTAAATTCAGAACTCGTCCCTTGCGCACACCCAGTGTGCTGTGTTACAAAGAGTCCGCAGTGAGAACCTTTCATAGAAGCTAAGAGTGCGCATAAAAACAGAGGAGTGGTAAGGAATAGTAGTAAGAGTGCGCACTCTTACCAAATACGTGTTTTTAGTCTAAGGTCGCTATAATTTTTGTAAGCAAGCAAAACGGCGACATAACCTCTCAATAAAAACAAAATTTGAATAATAAATTTCAAGTATAATAACATTGGTTGGGTGCAAATGGATCGGAAACCTTACAAAAACGTGTGTAACATTGTTAAAAAATAAGATTAAACACATCGAAAATCTATTATTAGTCATAAAATTGAAAATAAATACCACTACGAAGGGAGTTGTTGTCCAACACTTTGACATGACATATGCCACTGACAGGTTAGGTGGTGTTGCCAACACGAAAAAAAATGAAACAATTAAAAGCACTGCGTACCATTTGGTAGCACGCACTCTTTGGTGGCTTTACCCTACAGTGGATTTTCAGTGATGTGATTAAAATGGATTGATTTTTTTTAGAATTTTTTTTTAGAATCGTACGCCCTCAATTTGCAAAAAAAAGACTTTGGATAGTGATACAAATCACGGAAGGAAAAATGAAAAAAAAAAAAAAAACAAATCCTTGTAGAAAAAAATCTGCTTTTAAAGCTATGTAAGGAGGTTGGAGCGTTAGCCACAATCCAAGATTAATTTTTTTGAAAATATATACGTTATTGTCTAGACTATACTGAGCCTTTGCGATTAAAACAAAAATCACGACAAAACACCACAGATCAAAAATACTTTAAGATTTTTGCTATTTTTTGTAGGTCGATAGCATAAGCTATTCGGTCTAATGTTTTTTACAAATTGAAGCACCGATAAAGAATGCAAAATGATTTTAAAAATATTTCTTTATTTATTGTTTAACATTGTTTTTATTTGCGGAAAATTGCGTGGAAAAAAATGCTGTCCCATGGCCAGGATTGCGGCTGCAAATTTTATCTGAAACAAAAATTTCAAAACGATTATTAATCATTTCTGACCACATACTCCTATCGTGGCTTTTTTGTAGTAAAATTTGAAAAAATGGCGGCGGTTCAACAAAAAGTATCAATTTAAGCCTTTTTTCGACAGTTTTTCGTAAAATAAAATAGGAAGATTAAAAAAAAAAGCTTCCATAGCAACATAAGGAATGACGTGAAGATTGTTCTGTTGAAATTTCAAACGGATAGCTTGAAAATTCTTCCTTTGAGTGGCCACCGTTTTGAAAAACACCATTCCGAGAAAAATGAGTTTAAAGTTGTAAGACAGGCTGTTGAGAAAGGCTTAACTTTTTCTAAGAAAGGTTGTAGCGACCGAAATATTTCGAAATTCGATCTAAAAATCGGACAGAACGTTTATAACCGTGTATGCTATCGGATAATGCAAAACATCGATTATTTGAAAATGTTACACTGTGATGATTCCTTAATGTATGAAATTTTACGTGCAGTTAGATAGGCAAGACGTACACGCTCCGGGGAATGTAATTTTTTTGCCATTTAGCACCAAGATAAACCATTCTTAACAACGGATGAACGCAAACTAAACCTTTGTAAACATTTAAAGGAAAAAAACCCACCTTGCCCATCGTACACCATATATATATTCAATATTGAACCATCAAGGTTTGATAGAGATTACGAATCTTGGCTGGCGAATGAAAAGCATTGCTTGCCAACCTGAATGTCCGCGAAGTTGCCGTACTTTGGCAATACTTAATATTAAGTAACGGTAATAATAAACAATCTCGTGACACAAATATAAATAGGCATAATTATAAATGACTCAAAATATCATTCTTAGTTGTATAAAACGTTCCCCGATGCAGTTTTTCCGTAATAATCATCCATATTGTTATACGTTTTCAAGTTGGTAGTAACACAAAAGTTTTTCTTTTTTACGTAAAAAAAAATATGAAAATGCATCATTTTGTCCTTCAATTATATATTGTATGAAAAATTAGCATCTGCAGAATAAATCTATACGTCGTACGCATTTTGTTCAGGTTCATTGAAAAAATAAAATCATAAACCGTAATTTGACTGAACTAGACCGCTCCAACCTCCTTTAGAACTGTCCAAGTTATAGTGCAGAGCGTCTCGAAATATGTAGTTTCAAGAAAAAGGCCGCCAAATCCACTTGCTCCTACCTTCGCACACACGTCTACACCTACCCTCTCAACTCCGTGCCTAATTGATACTTTAGAATATGTTGTGTTTAAAAGACGTCTAAGAGTATCAAGACTAATAACTAAGAATAACAGAAATCGTTTCTCTGAAAATACTGAAGTTATACAACCCTCTTAAAGACCTAAAGAGTACATCTGTATCGCGCACGACCTCAATACGAGTGCATTCGCCTCATTGCATTGATGTACACACATGCATGAGCGATCGATCCGGGGGACAGGCATTTATCGGAAGAAACTGCCCGAGGCCAGGAATCGCGGAAACGATTATTGTCGATTGGTGTATGCGGATAATGATAAAAGTAGCCACTGATGGTCCACCGTCCCAGACACCGAGTGCCAACCTCTAATTTGCACTTTTACAATGTCAGGAGGAACAGCAAACTCGTTTCGGAATGGCATTGGCAATATGCCATCGGTGAACCCTACATTTTCGTCCCTTCATTCATTCCGTAAATTCGAATGCCCACCAAGATTTTGATCGATTATTACCGTGCGGTCAAATTTTATAGCCGCTTTTTTTAATAAGGAAGATCGAAACTCGAACAGTTTTTTTCCTAGGCGGTAGCTAAGAGCATTGGAGCAAACGTTACATAAAAAATTAAACGAGACATCCGGAACGCGCGACATAATAATTGTGGGGCAAATGTCTTCGTAGAGAGCACTAAAAATTCAGTTCATCTGAACAAAACATATTTCAAAAGCCAGGCAAATTGCCGCGTAGTAAAATGGCACCTTTCCACCCGTGCTAAACTCTAACATTGTATAGGTACTTAAGAATAAAAAGAATGAACCTCACCAACGAATTTGTACAGTCTTTTATTGATTTTTTAACAGTTATGTGGAATTGTCAGCACTATACCGCGCACATTGATTCCAAAAGTCATTCGTTTAGGAATTCATCATAAAATCTCACTAATTTCCACTATGTAAAAAAGCACGCGTCTTGCCGAAGTTCTCGAGGAATGATATTCTGTACGGTTAATGCAATTTTATTTATTGCTCAATCGTAATGGTTGTGGTAAGACGGCGGACTAATTTTCTCAGTTTAATTTCATACTGGAATTTTCTGCAGAAAGTCAATTGAGCATCCATTCAAACAATGCCTAAGGTAGAATCTGTTATTTTTTTAAGGATGCCGCCTAAGAAGCTCGAAGAACCTGAACGAAAACCGCTGATCGGTCGTGTAGGTACAAATCTGAAGGTTGGTATCGTCGGCATACCAAACGTCGGAAAATCGACCTTCTTCAACGTCCTAACCAAGAGTCAAGCAGCCGCTGAGAACTTTCCATTCTGCACCATCGATCCAAATGAAAATAAGTATTTTTTACACCTCCCAATATACGTTTAATGATAATAATCATTGGTTCTTAACAATAATTTAGCAGAATTATTGCGTATATGTGAATCCAAGTTAAGATGAAACGTAACGATAAATTACTATGATTGTTTATCTAGATTATATAATAAATAGCTTTAACGTAGTACGAGCACGTACTCGATTATTATATCGGCCTTGAATATTTTTTATTTTCTTTAGATAGAATGCATGGAAGCGCATGTGTTTGAGAAATCAAGCAAAATAATCGCCTATTTAGACTTATGAAAGCGCTATTTTTTAAAATCAAAATTGTGGCAACAAATGGTACGACGAATGAAATTGTAGTAACAAAGTTACTATGTTTAACCCTCCGTGGTCACACTTCTGGAAAAAGAAATTACCCCAGTGGTTTTTAAACGGTAGCCATATAAAGACTATCAATCCAATTGGGTATGCATTTTACATTCTAGAATATGGCATTACTGTATTCATGTACGGAACCAAATAATAAAATGGTTAAAAAAGTCTGGAAAATGAAAATTCGAAAAAATGAACTTGTTGACTTGAAAGCATAATTTTTTAATTTCTCAATATCTTTCGGTAAAATTTGTGGGCGATACTCTTGAGATATGGTTATTTTGGATAATGAAAATAATTCCATTGAGGACGTTCCGTAAAAGGTATATTTCGAGATGTGAAAAGTGCCCGCTCGCAAAAAATATTTTCCGAACGGCTGTCGCCGAAAAACTGACGATGCAATAAAAAAAATTGTTACTTCATTAACTAACTGTTAGTTAGTGTCTACCCAAAGAGGGAACTTCAAGCCTCGGTGAAGCCGCGGCTGGACCATATTAGGCAGCAAAAACGTACCATTTTCAGCCCCAAATTTGAAGGTCGGGTTAGTTTGACAACTGGTGACCACGGAAGGGGGGACCATCTTACGGGTTATGTTCGGGTGTCAAAACTTTCTCCCATTCAATCAACTTAAGTCAAAACTAGCTCCGGCCCAGTATTTTATAGATTGTAATCATAGAATCAAGTGATTTGATGCGCATGTAAAAATCTACTCTAACATATTACTATTTTTCCCACATTGAAATAGGGATATTTGAACATTTTCATAGTGAAATGCTTTTTCGACTAACTCCTGTGCCCATACTACGTTAATAGCAGATGTGCCTTTTCACAAACGGTTTTGTTTCCAATCTGTCAAATTGACGAGAAATTTTCTTATCCTGGTAATTATGGTATCAAAAGTCGTCTCGCAAAAGAACGTGTAATGTGTGACAGAGTACAGCGCAAAATAGAAAAAACGAGTAATGAAGCGAACCAGCGATTCGACGATTACTCTACGGAAAGTAGCTCGCAAACAACGAATAAGAGCTTAGGAGAGTCGAAAGGTTACGACTATGGAAGATCCTCGCACAATTGGCCTCGGAGCCTCTCAATCTGGTGTCCTCGGGCAAGCATGTACTACGCCTACACCGAGGACGTCAATCCCTTCGACAGGGTCGAAGAGTTCATTGAGAATGAGGGCAAACCAGCTGACGAAAGGGTCAACCACATTCACTTCGATCCACCGCTCGATCCTTTCACGATTCGCGATCCCTACGAGGAGAATGCTGCGAGAGACAAGTACTTGCGCACGGAGCCCGTGTCGTTCGCAGTTTTCGGGAAACCAGGGTCCGAGAGTGCCAAATTGGCAAAACTCATTTCCGAATGGTGGAAGTGCGTTTTGGTATCTCCCGAATCGCTCGTTAACGAAGAGATCGATAAGAATTCGGACAAGGAGCGGTGGATCGTCGAAAGCCTGAGCAGAGGTGAAACTTTGGAGCCGCACGTCATAGGGAATCTGATAGATGGAAGGATGAAGAGAAGAGACATAATGCACAGAGGATACGTGGTCGAGGGTCTGCCCCTGATACCCGAAAAGCCCGAAGTCGAATACTCCACATGCCCTGACAACGTTTCCTCCGAGCATGGAACCAAAACTTGTTGTGAAATTAGCCCCTGCGTAGTTGGATCTGAAACAACTAGTTCGTCAACCCAAAGCGCCGCAAGTATCGCCTCTTTGCCGTTGACGGTACAACGAAGAGGCGAGTTTGATATGAACGCTCGAATCAACTTACTTCAACGTGCAGATATTCAAGAAAGTCTCCAAGAAGTAAAACAGATGGCGACATTCGACGTCCGCGTAAATCCATTCCTGAGCAGAAGCGACGAAGAAGTGGGGCACCAAAGTTACAAGGAATACATACCTAAGCAGGTAGACATGATTTTTCAATCTTGGCCTGTCAAACCGACCATTATCGTTTATATAACTTGTCCGGACGAGGACGCGGGTGTGCGTCGCCAGTACCTCAACCCTGATTCATTATTGGGCAAAACTCGTACGGGATTTTACGGCCCGGAGAGTCCAGTTGATCCGGACCAATCGGCGGAAAATCTGATCGATCGCGTAGACGCGGATGCTGCTGTGAAAATCCAGTGTGAAATTTACAAACGCTACGCTTTGCCGGTCATCGATCGCCACGTTCTTCGGCATAATCCGCAAAACGTCATTAGAGTCGAGGGTCGTAGGACAGCGTCGCAGATGTTCGAGGTAGTCAGTTCAAAGTTGCGAAGTCTTCCATATTTTCGGGCAATCACACCCAAGAGGATTTTTGAATACGGCGATACGTCCGATGCTGAAGGAGACGAGGAATTCGAGACTAGCAACGGCGGACGATCGAGCGGTGCGATCAATGAGAAAGTGTTTGAAGAATTGGCGAGAAAATCTACAATTTCTTCACAGTTTCGTTGGACCATTTCTAACTGGAAGTTCACGTGTCCCGTTGAATCGGCAGCGGGCCGTCTGGTGGAAGGAAAAATTGAATTCGCGGTGCGATTTATGAACAAAATTTTCTTCTTATCGTCCTTCGAATCGATGAACGTGTTTTTGGAAAATCCTAGACCCTTTCTCGTGTCGATGAAGCCAAGACCGCTCTGCCGAATCGCCATTTTCGGCCCGAGATACTCGGGCAAATCGGAGTTGGCTGAAGCTCTAGCTCGAAAGTTCCAGGCGGAAGTCATCGATGTGCGGGAATTGGTGAAAGGAATGATCGATGAACGAATCAACGTCAATGTCGCAAACGCCATGAGCAGGGCTCAAGGTCGATCCGTAGAAGATTGGGCCGCTAGACTGGAGAGCAACAGACAAAACAGGGAAACTGCGAGAATGAGAGATCTGGATTCTTGGCTCGATCAAGCGGAACATATGATTCGACGACTAGATCAGCTTCAGCGGGAAAATCTTGCCGAAGATGAAGAAGAACAGTGGGATGTCTCTGATTTTCGTGATGAACTCCGTGCAAATGGTCTAGAGGAATTCGAGTCAAATCGTCAATTGTTAGAATCCGCGTTGGAAAATGTAACAACGCTCTATGACTATGCACCGCAACATCTTCGTAAGGAGGAACCGCCAGTTCGTGAATTATCCGCACACGATCCGGAAGTCGCAGCCATTTTGGAGAACGAAGTGAAACACCTGCGAGACGATAAAATCGTGATAACGAACGACGAAATAGCGCGATCGTTGATATCGAGGATCCAAATGATACCCACCGAGCGGATAGACGATGAATTATCCAGGAAACCCGGATGTATCCTAGACGGTATGCATCCGGACCCCGAAATCTGGAGGATTCTCGCTGAGGCAGGTGTAATTTTCAACGATGTGATTCTCATAACCGAGGAATCGCCTTACGAGAACATGCTGCGAAGTTGGGAACGATATTACGATGCAAAAAATGTATCGGGGGAGAACGACGAAGACGAATATATCGATGATTCTGCGAAGATTGAAGCGATGGAGGATTACATCGCGGAGATAAGAGATTTCGAAGAAAAATGGCAACTTTTCAACACGATAATCGAAAAAGGAAAAACGTTAATATGCAAATTTGACGAGACCAGCAACGTGTACCAGGCCGTGTCAAAACATATTTCCGATCCTTATCGGCCCGAGGTCAAAATTATGAGCGAGGAAGAGAGAGAGCAAGACTTCGAAAGTACACTCGAATCGTTGTCTGATATTGACGAGGAAACCGACGAGGAATTTTTGCAAGATCGAGAACTCGAACAATCGAAGAGTACTACGATCGGTCAGGACAAGCGACCTCTCGGCGACACCGGCATTTATTGTCCTGTTGCTCTGGCCCGAAACAATATTTTGTGGAAGGGAAAGGACGAGTACAGTGCTGTATTTTTGGATAAAATTTACATATGCTCCAGCGCGGAGGCTTTGGAAGATTTTGTGAAAAGTCCCGAGGCTTTCGACGTACCGTTCCAAAAGCCGATCACAAAAATTCCATTCGCCCGGATTTGTATAGTCGGCCCTCCCGGGAGTGGAAAGAGCGCATTGGCCAAAATGTTGGCAGCGGAAAATGGCATGACTCGCGTCGATTTCTCAAATCTTTTACGCGGCTACCTACACGATCGTGGAATAGTTCCAGGTGATCGGGTGGGTGAAGATCCAATGGAGCGTGTCGATCTGCCATCCGATCTAACTGCTGAAAGGTACAACGACGATGAAGACGCTATTCTCGCGTTTGAACAAAGGTACGCGAAGGAAGGTGCTGCTCTACCGAAAAACATTCTGGACTACTGCTTTCTCAGATTTTTCAAAACTCCTTACGATACTTCTGCCGTTATCTTCGATTCGTTTCCCACCTGCCTGGAAGACGTGGAGATCATGCTGAACAATTATGCTGTACCCGCGTTAGTGATCGAATTGGAATGCAGCCTGGAAACGGCGCAAAAACGTTTGCTTCCAGGTCTCCTCGAGTCGGTTATGAAAAAGCGAGAAATCGGTAAGAATACCGAGGGACGGGACGACGAAGAAAAAAAAGATGCAGAAGAACGGGAAAGTAAGAAAAATGCGGAAGCCAAGCAAGAAAAAAAAGATGAACATGAAAAAGAAGAAATAGAAGATGAAGATGGAAAAGAAGAACTAGAAGATGAAGATAAAAAAGAAGAAATAGAGGAAGCAGATGAAAAAGAAGAAATCGAAGATGAAGATGAAAAAGAAAAAATAGAAGATGATGAAAGCGAAGATACCATTGACGTGCAAGAAGCGACAGACGGGATATTACGCAAAATCGAAGAGAATTACGAGAGAAGCAATCAAATGATGGATAAAGCCAGAACGCGAATGGAACAAGAACAGATATCATGGATAACAATAAACAGTGACCGCGGTCTTGATTATTTGTTGCCACAACTGCAAAAAATCGTTCGTCCCTTCCTCCGCAAAGCTTCACCTTTGGAAAGGACACAAGACTTGAATACTTACAAAGCCGACGAATTGCTCGACTGCGGATATTATTTTTTGAGTTCCTTCGGCCGATCCTGTCCCGTACAAATGTACGAACGAATGAATCCTTTTCAAATGTATCTACCGATGGACGAGAGAGACGAAATTCATCCGATTTTACATCGTCAGTACGTTTATTTCGTGGCAGGCGCGGAAGCTGCCGAAAAGTTTCGTAAAGATCCTTTGAGGTACATCATCCAGGATTCTTGCGATCCCGTAATACCAGCGCGAATTTCCATCGTTGGTCCACCGAAATCTGGAAAGTCAACCCTCGCCGAGAGATTCGCGAAGGCTTACGGCATGAGAGTCATAAATCGCGAGGACGCTCTGCGTTGGACGAGAAAAAATTACAGTTGGACTGAGAATGCGATTGAAATTGAACGCGTATCGCGATCCGGTCGGGAAGTACCGAAAAATCTATTTGCACGTTCGGTTGAATTGTATTGCTCGGATTACCGATCATGCACTCAAGGTTACGTTCTCGACGGGTTTCCAGCCGATCGCGAGGAAGCCGAAGAACTAGCGCTCCTGAATATTCGACCGATGATCGTTGTGAATCTCCAGGCTGATCGGAACTTTTGCCTGTCGTCTACACTCCACAACGACAAGCGAAGCATTCGAGAACCGTTAAGTTCGATATCCCATCGTTACGACAAATGGCGAGAGGTATCGTCGCATTTTCTCGATTGGTTGGCGAAATTTGCGCAAAACATCGTCGACCTCGATGCGACGGGAAGCAAGTGGCTGGTCTGGCGCGAAGCCGATCGCCAAGTGCGCCCAAGGTTCGCCGATATAAAGCGTTACTATCGGGAAGCCGATTACGAGAAAGTTCACAGCTTGAAGAGCCTCCTGGTGACGCCATACGAGTTCAAGAATCGTCAGAGTCCTTGCAAATCTTACTGTCCCGGGTGCCTTCATTACGAAGACACGATGACGTTTTCCGGGTCTCCACCGGATCGTCGTGGAGTCGTCCAATTTCGCGAATACTTTTATTGGATATGTCCCAGGCATCGGCATGAATTTATCAAAAATCCTTCCGCGTGTTTGCCACCGCAAAGCACGGCGAGATTGCCAGCGGTGCGTCCGCGAGTATTGAACGACGAAATAGATGTCGAGCACGCCTGTTGGGCCCGAAGACTCGTGGCTGATGGCAATTGCGTGGTTACTTACGCCGACGCACTTCCCGACTGTGTAATCGTGCCGGGAAAACGAAACGTCGGTATTCTGTACGAAGATCGTTTGTACCTGTTCTGCTCGTTGGAATGCCGCGACAAGTTTCTCTCGCGAGCCCCGTTCTACGGGAAGGTTGTCATTGAATTGGCCAAGGCTGCGACGACGTTAGCAACGAGGAACTTGACGAATTTGGACTACCTTGAGAAAACCATGGCCGAGTACGTGATAAATTCACTGACAGCAGTTGCTGCCAAACGTCCTAAGTATCCTGGAATGTCTGGCGCTAGTTCGGCAGCTATATACATCGCGGTTTACCTCAAGATTCACAACGTCGAGTGCTCGCTCGACGAGATCCAAGCTTACGAGGAGGTTCACAGGCGATTGGAAGCTCGCGCGCGGATAATCAAAATAGCAACGAGAAATATGAAAAAAATGACAAATACTCGTCAAGATGCATCCCATTGAGACACAATTCTGACCTATTTTTTGCTTTCTGTCTCTTTCTGTTCGAAGCACGTCGAGTACCCGTGCCAGACTCAAGATTCGACTACCTGTGCGAATACTTCAAGCCGGTCAGGTGAGCACTCACTCATTTGTATCTTATTCCGTTCTCCGGATCTCTCTTCGCGTTCTCCACAGTCACATTCGTCCATACACCCATAAGTATATACACGCGTTTATCCCAGATGTGGCATATGCGCTGAGAATACATTATGGCATTGTCGTGATGTCTGCCCCGTTTTCTTTAACTGTCTCCCTATTCGCGATGGGGCCGTACCTCATCCCGCGAAAGGAAACGATTTGGAATAACTGCGAGAACGATTTCCATACGTCTTCGGGCTTTATTCTTGAAAAGGGCGCTCGTCGTGGCACGTTTCGGTGTACTACGTGATCTGCAATGCAGATCCACTCTGCACATACAACGTAGTACGTATTGTATGGAGTACCGCCGCTGATGCGATACACGAAAGTGCTGACGGGGACTATGAAAACCTTCATATAAGTGCTCCAATCGATCATTATCCAAGTCTACTATGGTCAACTTTGCATAGTTCGAACGCAATGGAAATTCATTTTTTTCGAATCGCCCAATCATTTTACTGTCGCTTTAGGCCACGAAAGTCACTCAATCGTTTTTCAGTTAGAGATCGATCGTATGCAGTAAATGTGGATCGTTCGTAAGTTGGACGTGCGCCTATGCTGCATGTACATTCAAAGTGATTGGAATTAATTGCTCATCAACTTTTCGACCGATTTAGGATGCCTGTCTACCAAAGCTGAAAGGAGAGCAGCGGAGCTAGGGAAAAATCAACCAATAGAACCAGTAGATCAGTAGTAGAAACCAACACAATCAGCAGTCGATTGGTTGATTTTTTCCTAGCTTCGCTTCATTCCTCTCCTGTCCGATCTGGTGGACAGGCAGCCTTAAGGTAATCCTATCGCTTCACACTACTCATACCACTGATCATACTTGAGACTTGTACAATTTATATTTTTAAAATATGCAAAAAAAAATTATTTGTAATAACTACAATTTTGTTTGTGTTAACTGTTTAAGGCCCTAAGCCACAGTAACGGGTATAAAATCATGTGCGAATTTAACAATTTTTTTCGGATGAAAACGTGATTCACTCATAAAATTAATTACACATCTATTTCGTATGAATATCAAGCTGTTAGAAATTTTTTTTCGATGTACAAAATGGCCGACTACTCGAAACTTCTCGAAACAGCTTTTTTTCCAATTGGCGTGACAAATAACTTCAACAATTTTCACTCGATTTACTTCAAATTTAAAAGTTATGTTCCTAATTGCATTTCGCAGACAAGTACGTACGGAATTTCTGATTAATCGAAAACTATTCATTTTATAAGCAGTTTATGAGCAGTTATAACGAAATTTTTTACTGAAAATTCATTTCTTAAGTTCAAATATCTACAACTTTTAAATAAATCAATATTTTTTAAATTCCGTACGTATTTCTTTAGATATTCTAATGTAGATTGACGATAATTTTTGTTTTTTATTCTAGGTAAAAAATTGTGGATGCTAAATGTCACGCCGCGGAGCGCCTAAAAAAACGATAACAAAAGAAAATATTCGTAGTCGGCCATTTTGTACATGAAAAAAACATATATTTTCTAACAGTCTGATATTCATACTAAATAGATGTGCAGTTAATTTCATGAGTGAATCACTTTTTCATACGAAAAAAAAATTATTAAATTCGCACATGATTTTATACGCGTTCCTGTGGCCTAAGGCCTTGATGAATGTTTACATTTAATTAGAAAAATGAAAAAATAGTTATTCCAACGATTCGCGCAGTATTTCCAGGTTTGATATTTGGCAACATTGGTTCTATCTCCGTCTCTTTTTTACTCAACCAGACGAGATTAACCTCCATGCTTTTCAACGTCGATCTGTCGACACAATGTCAGGTGCAGGAAACATAAAGCATTGTATTCGGGCGACGACTGTTAAAATGCGTGGAAAATTTGTGCCGGCGAAACATGTCGGATAAAAATGAAACATGTGTGGAAATTCGAATGAGTGAGATGAGGTTAGGACTACAGACAGCTGTTGCCTTCTTGTCACGTCTTTTTATCGTAGCAAGTGGTAATGAATCCAATACCGGAAGTTCAAATTAAACTTGATATTCCTTAAAAAATAGGTCAACGCGCGTAATTTTTTCTGAGAACTTTGGATTACTACAAGTGTTAAAATGAAAACAAAAATGAATTTTTGTTGCATTCTAAACATGCAGGCTTCCTCACCATTAATATAATCTGATTTCACGAGTCGAAGATTGACACATTCGCGGTAATCATCGGCTGGAACACTTCGTATGTAAGCACGAAATTATCAGACGAGCAATCGATTGGACTTCATTTTACTCGCGGTGCACTTCAAAGCGAGGAAATTCACGCACGGTGAAACTTCGGAGCCCCTTTGGAGGCCTTGTAGTGGGTGTATGCCTGGATTTCAACGCCTGCAAGCATGACACGCATGGCATATATGTGTATATATGTTCACGTACGTATATACACACATTGGTGCTTGGTGAAGCCACGTGTCATGCAGAATCCACCGGTCCGTAATAAAAGCCAGTTAATCTGTTCTCTCCGTCTCCCTTCCCAACCCTTCCCTTCCCTTGGTACTTTACAGCGTCGCCACTTTCACGGACTCCTCTCTTCAAAGACTAATTGTTTAATGAGGCCGGCATTAGCATTTAAATGCATTGTCACCGGAGGGGGCTTTTCTCCCTTTGCCATTCTATACGAGTACGCGAGCATTGACGAATCCCGCGACGACTCGTGCCTCGCCAAGCGCGCGTCAACTATTTCGGCCCTTTGATCCAAACTCGGGAGCCTCAAATCGCCCGAAATAACGCTCGGAAAAGCGTTAAAAGTCATAAAAACGTATTAATGGAATTGTCAAAGTGTCGGTAACGATCGAAATGACGGGGAATGTGTTGTTAACGATGAATTTGTACGGAGAGGGAGGTCGCTATGATTATTTGAAAATCAAGGTTATAGGATTGAGGCTAATTGAGGGGGTACGTGGATTCCGAAGCCAAAAAAGCATATTTTATCTATTTAAAAAAATATATAATATATAAACTATTTTATTGAAAATGTCAAGCACATCAAAGAGCAACATTTCAACAAAATTTATTTAAAAATTTTGGAAATTCGGCCAGTGGGACCCGGTTTCCGGGGACCCCTAAAAAAGTGTCCTCGTGGTGGTCTACATAACTCATAATAGCTTTATCTGAAATTAAAAAACCAAATTGTTTCTAGTAGATAAGTATAGCTCGTGATTGAACGAAGCATTAAAAGAAACAAATTTGAATTTATTGCAGAGTTGTATGCAAAATAGTTCAATTTTTGGTACAATTTACACTACGTATGTAAAACTAGTTGTAATCGAGAAAAAACCTTCGTTCAAGCACTAGTCAATTCTATTTTGAAGCAGTGTGCAAAATTTCAATACTATCGGTGCATTAGTTTTTGAGAAATCGTGTCCACCGACTTCGAAAATAGTGTTTTGGGAAAAATGCGATAAAAGGTTTAAGTAGAAGTAAAACGAAGAAATTATTTGTTTAACTTACATAGAATCGTCGATTCCAGCTCCATAAAGCAAAGATTCTGCAGCAGCTGCGATGCCCAGGGACCCTTTGTTCCTGCCTTGATTTTTAAAAAATTGCAAACCTACGTAACCCCTTAACGGGTCTCCATAAGCTTGGGACCCAAAAAACGGGGCTATTTCTAATATTTTTTCTGGTGAAAGCATCGCGATGACGAGGTCGGGATTTTACACACAATTAATACATAGCCTTGCAATATTGACTTTTTTATTGAAAAATATTAATGAACTACACTCAGCAAAAAAATTAAAACAGCAGAATTTTTTTTATTATTTTTAAGTGATTTTCGACAAACCGTAACTGCTTGAAAAAAATCGAAATTTTGAAAGAAAACATTTTTTTTCTTCAAAATTTAGTTTTTTTCCTCAAAATTTTGAATTTTTTTTTGACATTTGATGAGTAGACAATGCGATATTTTAAGGAAAACAACGACTTTTTTTTTCGTCCTAATCTTTATTACCTGATGTTTAAAGAGCAAGAAAATGCTCCTTTAATTTTTGACAAAACTTTGACGATTTGGGTTTTAAAAAACCGTTCAACCGATCGATTTGAAAATTTACAGGGTTTTTGGGCATGTTTTGAGCTAAAAAAAACCTGGAAACATTGGTCATTTTCGGAATATTTGCAAAGTGGCGTTGAATTTTCCAAAATGGCAGAAAAAGTATTTTTTTGTACTTACTCAAATCAATATTAATCTTAGAAAAAAAATTCCTCTAAAATACCAAAAAGCACTTATAGAGCATTCATTGAAGTTTCCGAAACCCACCTCCCGCTCGCTGTATGATCATCACTGCATGAGATATCGATGATCAAAGAAAAAAGGTGACTTTTCATTCAATCGGCGATATCTCCCCATGCGATGTCTCCTCAATTTGAGATGGCTCAAAGAGCAAATTTGAGATGGCAAAAGAGTCCATGGCAAAAGAGCCCATGGACGCTTTTGGAAAAACAAAAAAATCTACATTTTTTTCTTGCCGCTATTTCTTATGATAGCGCCGAGCGTGATACTCAAAAAAATTGTCCGCAAAATTCTTAAACTAGAGACTTCAAGCTTCAAAATGCTTTTTTTGCCCCCCGGTTCGACAATGTTTCACGGAGTTACGGCTTTTCGAAAATCACTGAAATTTTTTTCTTAAATGTTCTGCTCCTTTAATTTTTTGCTAAGTGTATGACGTTATTGTTATTTAAACGAAGAATAAATATTTAAACAATTACCTCTTATTTGATAATAACGAAACTGTGGCATAGCTGGATAGTTTTAAAAATTTGGAAATCACGAAAATGGCCAGCTGCGAGAAAAGAGGTCCGATTTTCGACAAAAACAAACAACTTAAAAAAACGTATCAGCAAATAGATAATCATATAAAAAAACAGTCGATCTTAGGATCATAAATTGACCGTTTCATGAAACGTAGTTTCGAGAAATACGCAAAAGAAAAAAGGTAAGCTCGCAGCGGCGTAGTTCGCCATAGCGCAGTGTGCGACCTCACCCGTCACAAAAATTGTCATAACTCGGTAAACTCTTTGAAATCTTTACAAAATATTTGTTGCAAATTGAATTTAAGGTCCTACGCTATAAAAGAATGCAATGAAAAAATCGTATTTTTGAAGTTTCAAGCTTAAACAGACCCTTTAACTGTTCGTTTTGTGCGTCACGATTCTTGAGAGACATTTTTTTCTGCGCTCGCATGTGACGGATTGAGCAAAATGGCACCTGTCACGGTTCCTTGTTAGACAGCTTCACGTTTGAGTTTAAAAAAAATATCTAACGGAACTTTTTGGATATCCTACGTAATGTTTATGGTACATTTAGGCAAAGGAAATCGTCAAGCCGATTTTGGGATCCTCATTACTTATACGCAAAAAAATGTATGCGATTAATAATATGAATAAATAAAATACAAAATCAAAATCAATTTACGTTGCATTCTAACTATGCAAACTTTAACTCCATTATTTGGTAGCATTTTTTGTTCTTTTCGATATCTTTATTCGTCATCGAATTGCGATACTGTTCCGGAATTCATCATTTGTATTTTATGGACACCGCGCAAGCTTCGTAGAAGCGACAAAATATTGTACCGGTTGAGAACACGAGCAAACTTTCTATTGCAGCAAAGTTCCAGCGTTTCTGAACGTAGTCGATATCGCCGGGCTCGTAAAAGGCGCCGCGGAGGGTCAAGGACTCGGGAACGCTTTTCTCTCGCATATTAGCGCCTGCGACGCTATTTTCCATCTCTGCAGTAAGTGACGCCTCCGCCAAGTACATCAATGCGAATAAACACACACTCATGCTCGTTATTATTTTTTTCTTGCTACAGTGCAACAACGCGATCGAATATCAATTTGCGAATATCAACGCAAGCGTGGCGAAAATTCTTAAAACTTCTATCATCGTCGTTATAATTTTTTTCTGATTTTTCCAGCAAAGATAAAACATATTATCGCAAATAGATCTTTCACGTATTTTTCCTTTCGTCAACTTGTTTTTTTTCCATAAGAGGATAACGCGAGTCCTCGGGTCTGGTTAGTTCTTTTTCTCGCTAAAGCCATTGGGAATATAATTGGAGGGCTCACGGAATTCGCAAAAGTGTCGATGCATGCGTTTTCCTTCTCGTTGTAGTCTTCATTTTTCTGAGTGCAGGCACCAACTGTGTACACTGAATCGGTAACGATACTACTTTCGAAATTGAAAACAATAAAAAATAAATAAAAAGAAAGACACGTGAGTACGCGAAACCCACCTTAATATATACATATACATACATACATACATACATACATACATATATATATATATATATATATATATATATATATATATATATATATATATTGAGGATATTTCATGCCGTTTCAGCTAGCCCGTGACCCCGAGCATTTTTGGTTTTCCTGATTTTTTATCTGTAAAATTTTACCGTATTCAAGGAATATCCACACCAATTTTTAGATTTTTATCTCTTCCCTTTTAAGACTTATAATTTTCCAAAAAATGTTGATTTCAGAAGTTTTGGAAACGTTTAAACGCTGCTAACTCCTGAACTAATGGAGATATCGACAAATGGCACTATATAATTTTTTTTCATTTTGAAACATACTTTTGTTAAAAAATATGAAAACAATTATCAATTATCCATGTCAATGTTTTTTGTGCTTCTAAAGTGAAAACTATTTTTTTTAAAGATGATTGCCTTTTTTATTGTAGCAAAAAAATTCTCTAAAATAGATTGATCCATTCTATGATTTTTTCGAATGAATAATTTTTTCAGACGATTTTTATCATTTCAATGCCCAATAATGCTATTAATGATTTTGTGATTTCCAATTCGGCTTCGAAAGACCTGAAACGGTTTATTTTTTATTTGTGCTGAATTTAACGAAATTTTGTTTTATTCGTATTTACCTTTTATATATTAAATTCAGTACAAATGAAAAATAAACCGTTTTCATCCTGTCGAAGCCGAATTGGATATCACAAACGCATTAGTAGCATTATTGGACATTAAAATGATAAAAATCGTTTTAAACAATATGATTAATTCGAAAAAAATAGAAGGAAAAATGGGCCCACGATCAGACTAGTCTTAAAAATCATAGAATGGGTCACTATTTCAAAGAATTTTTGGGAAAAATAGAAAAGGCAATCATCTTTAAAAAAATAGTTTTCACTTTAGAAGCAAAAAAAACGTTGACATTGATAGTTGATCATATTTTTTAATGAAAGTAAGCTTAAAAATAAAAAAATTGATATAGTGACATTTGTCGATATATCAATTATCGTTTCCAAAACTTCTGACATCGACATTCTTTTGGAAAATCATAACTCCTAAAAGAGAAGAGATAAAAATCTAAAAATTGGTGTGGATATTCCTTTCATGGGGTACGATTTTATAAAAATAAATTCGGAAACCAAAAATGGTCGGGGTCACGGGCTAGCTGGAATGGCGTTGAATATTCCATATAAATATATATAAATATATATATATATATATATATATATATATATATATATATATATATATATATATATATGCGTGCGTGCGTGCGTGCGTGCGTGCGTGTGTGTGTGTGTGTGTGTGTGTGTGTGTGTGTGTGTGTGTGTGTGTGTGTGTGTGCGTGTGCGTGCGTGCGTGTGTGTGTGTGTGTGTGTGTGTGTGTGTGTGTGTGTGTGTGTACGCAGCGTATGGGACAACGGTATATACCGAGCAAATGAATTAGACATAGTTACCACTTCGCGTGTCACTTGCAATTTAATACACAGCGAGAGATAAAAAGCGCACGGGAGAGAAGGTTTTCGAGCATTTACGAGTGCAAAAGTGCGCTCGAATCGGCGAGAAAGATCGCGTCGTCCGCCCGGCAAACGTTGCCCCGATCGTTACAATTGATTCTAATGCATTAGTAATTTTCTTTTTTTTTTCTTTTTTTTCGTTTCGCTGCGTTTTCCATGCTTAATACACAACGGTATCTTATTGCCCCGTCAGCCGAACGATACTCTCGCGTGTTGTTTGTCTCGGCTATTTCCGTCTATCGTTATTTTTCGCCTTGAATCGCGGTGTTAACCGTGATCCGGGTAGAAAAACAACAGACCATGCGATTCACCGGTTGATCGACCATTTATAGGGATTCGAATATGAGCTTCGCGTATAATAAAGCAGTAGGGAAATTGTGCTTAAGATGACATACTTTTTCTTTTACGATGAATGTTTATATAAATTACGTCGCATGAATTCAAAGCCAAACGTATAACCATGAAGCTTTATTACTGTAATGAAATAGAATCACTTTTAGGATATCAGTAACTTAAATGAAAAATAGAAAAATAAAAAACCACATGTAGGTCCTTCAGTCTAAAATGACGTATGTCTTAATTTCATCTTGCACACGTCGATCGAATTATGCTCAGATACATCAATTTCTGGGTTAAAGGTTAGTTCATAGTAACCAATATTTACTGGAACATTATTATAGTGACGATGAAGTGAGGACTGCGGCACGTTAAGGGATCTTCTCACTTTAGACGCCAAAAAAGGCTATTTTCATGAAATTTTTTGATAGATTTATATTATAGATATTGATATAAAAGTTGTTACAGTCAATAAATACACTTTCGAAATACATTTTTTTAAATCATCTATTTATTTAAGTCACTATTTATAGACGAAAAAGGTAATTAAAAAAATGTCCTAAAAAATTGTAGGTCTGCGCTGTTGATGAAATCTCGGAGATGGATCATCCGAAACAATAAAATCAAACGGTTGTAGATTCAGTATGTTAATGGCTATAGCGCATATCATACGATTTTCGATATATGCAAAAATAACAAAATGGCGGACATTTTTCGAAAAAACGAAAAAAAAAACGTGTTTTTTCACCGTTTTTGGCAAAAAAATAGTAAATATCAAAAAAATTTTAAATCCTTGAAATGCGCTATTACTATAGTTGTAAAGAATACGTGGTTAAAATTTCATAAGGATCGGTGCTGTAGCTTCGAAGATTTGACCAACAAGTCGTCGAAAAACGTTGTTTCGAAAACAAAAGCGTTTAAAGTTTGTCTGGGTTACATAAATACATTATTTTCAAATGTCATGTATTTCGAAATTGTATTTATTAAGTGGAGCAACTTTTATATCAATATCTATAATACAAACTTATCAAAAAAATTCATGAAAATAGCTTTTTTTAGCGTCTAAAGTGAGAAGACCCCTTACAATGTTTGGATGCTAAAAGCCAACCCATTCTATTCTTCTTTACAGCTTCAATGGTCTTGGTCATGTATTTTTGTGACTAGGGCTAACGTGTCGAGGTTCGTTGATAATCGCCAGGCATCCTATAACGATAAGATGAAAATTCTGATTTTATGTCCGGTTTCATACGTAGCAGGGTGAGATGACATAGTGTGCCATCTTACACCGACGTCTGGTATGGCAACTTATCTATAAGTGAATGCAGAATTTGTTTATTAGCTGTGACAAAAACTTAAGAGTTGGAATATTCGTTGTGCAGTATTTGTGAAGTACAATGACCCTAGATTATGAATAAATTGGGTCAACGAGAAGAAATCTCACCCGACTGGTATTTTTAGCACCTGATAACAGGTTAGTTCTTTTTTACTTAAAAATCACCAAAATATTTACTACGTAAAAGTTCGCATTCACTGACGGCCATACTAGGGTACGCTACTGGAACACACATTGACCGACCATGGAACATCATCGTTACTCGTATAGCGCGAATACTTGAAAAGATATTGAGGGCGTGTCGTCTTATCTGACTATGTCATCTTGAACACAACTCCCCTAGATATATTTGGTTCGTTACAGTATCACCGGGGCCGAATTTAAAGGTGTGGAGGCCCTGGAGCAACGAAGAAGTGGGAGGCCCCTGAATATATTTTAAACAGGATGCATTTTTTCTATAGTGTTTCAATAATTTATAGCGAAAAAACAAGATCCTTTAAAAAAAAACATGAACTATTTGAAGTTATGGAAAGAGACGTTTCCTGACGACAGCTAAATTCGATTAAAATTATGTTTTACCATTTTTTCCATGTAAATAAATTAATTTTTTTAGTTTGTAATTATATACTTTATAGTGTAATATAGTGTTATTATATACTATACACGACGAATGTGTTGGATTGAGCAATTAAAAAATTTCTTTCAATTGTCATTTATAGAATATCAAGTTAAACTTTTTTTCGATAAATAGCATATACTGGCCGGTGTAAGCGTCTGGCGCTAAGTAACTTTGACAGGAGTTTTTCAGCAGTTGTACAGAACAATATAAGTAAACAAATGTTTCTATTTTCCGGATACAGCTCCAAATCTGCAACAATTAATGTTTGGCTCAATACACGTGACATTTTGAAAATTACAATCGATGAAATATATTCTTTTATAGAGAATTTATCATGTTCTGTATTTTTTATTAGTTTTTACAGAAATACGCTTTGAAATGTTATTTCAAAAAAAAAATTCATGAAGTGTGAACAAATTTTTTTTGTCCGATCTCCAGAGTGTTTATTTTCACTAAGTGTCGCATGCGATTAGTCAGCATATTTTATTTAAAAAATTTGAATTGCGGAGGCCCCGGAGACTCAGCCCTTGTTACCCCCCTCCCCCCTCAAGGGGAGGTACCTGAGTAAACGACGAGAAAAACAGGTAAACTTCGGGAATTTTTATCTCAAAAACTATTGTTTCGGTTGGATCCGGTTTTTTTACTGGAAAATATGGACATTGAGGTATGTTTAGGAATTTTTTAAAATAAATTCGTTGACTGGAAGCGATTCGAACGCGATTAGCTCGAACATAGTTTTTCAAGTCGGTGCCAGATGTGTCTCGAAAACGGCTTGTCCGATTTTGTCCACATTTGGATATAATATTCTTCGATAGTTTTTCTCGTTCGCCACGTAAGATTTTTTTCATTTTCTTTTTTGACGGAATTACGTCCGTTTTAATTTAATATTCGTTTTTTGTTCGCAATTTCCGACGATTTTGAATTGCATACACATTGCATAAAAAAGCAATGGTTCAATCAAATGAAAACCCCTACGTGGCGAACGAGAAAAACTATCGAAGAATATTGTATCCAAATTTGGACAAAATCGGACAAGCCGTTTTCGAGATACATCTGGCACCGACTTTGAAAACTATGTTTCGAGATAATCGCGGTTGAATCGCTTTCAGTCAACTAATTTGTTTAAAAAAATTCCTAAACATACCTCAATGTACATATTTTCCAAGAAAAAAAACCCGGATTCAATCGAAACATTAGTTTTTGAGATAAAAAAAATCCCGAAGTTTAACTGTTTTTCTCGCCGTTTACCCAGGTACCTCCCCTTAATTCGGCCCTGCGTGTCGCCCAAAAACTGTCGAAGTCATCGGTGTACACGCCCTCACACACACGTATATGAAGACCACATTATATAAGATTAAAAAAATAGGTCAGGACAAAATAGGATTTAAAAACATTAATCGCTACACAGGAGCTTTCGAAGATGACGACGTGACCCACATAGAGGGCGAGGTTAATCCCGTTCGTGATCTCGAAATAATAAGTGAAGAGCTGCGACTCAAAGACATCGAGTTTCTCGGCGTACATCTCGAGAAACTGGAGAAGCTCGTTGTGCGCGGCAACGACAAGAAGCTGAAACCCGAATATGTGAGTACACGACGAATTTATAAATTCTTTTTGAACTTCTCCCGTAATTCCCTTTTCCCTTCGTGCCTTTTCCATGGGCTCATTTTCGGCGCATCGTAAAAGCTCGATTTTACGAATCATTATAGAGTGCGGAGGATCGACTGCATCGATGGTTTGAAAAAATCGGGAAGCTATAAAATCTCGCAAGGTTCCTCGAGAAATTCATTGATAATTATTTTCCGCCGTGTGTTAAAATCGTTTAGTGTGAGGGATATAATGCTAGATCGACGTTTTTATGGTTGCAATCTTGGTTGCAAAGGCGCTACGACAATATTTGTATAAGGGTTCTCCGGAGATTTGAAATTTTAAAAATTGACTTGTGTTCACTTCCAACAAGGTCGCCAATAAATATGGAACTTTTTTCTTTTCGGGGACATTTATTATAACATTACAAATTGAGGAAATTTCTCGTGGTTTTATTCTCAGATCAATAATATTCGTCATATATACGTTAATTTTGGTTTTATCAAGATTCCAGTCGTACGGACGAAATAATTGGGAAATCCCAGTTCTTTTCTTTAGGCTTTCCTCCATTGATTATGCCTGAAAGATTGAAAATTTGACAAAATTAGTGAAATGACGTTCAGATAATGAAAAATGCGGAACAATTCAAGTAACTTTTGTATTATGAAGGTGTAAAAACATGTTTTTTTTTTAAATTAGATGTCAGAAATAATTAAGGTTGTTATGGGGTTAAGTCAACATGTTACCACCGAGCTGAATTTTTTTCTGGACCTTCATAACCTCTTTGCTGATCATCGTGTGCAGTTTAAATACGCTCCAAAGTACCGTTTTTTAGAAGAAGAAAAAATCAGCATCTCGACGTATTTTGTGGGGTAATAACATTACGCTTATGGAAAACTCCCGATCATTTTTCAGTACATTATTAATATGCGCTAAGTGAATGTTACCACGGAGCTGAAAAAATAGGTACGGTTCGACTAATTATCGGACTAATCCTCGGTACCGTGCAAATGAGGATTCACAGTACCGTTATAAAGTTATTCATCTTTTTAATAGGGAATTTGTGCGAAAATCAAGTACACAAAATATTAGACTGTGCAATAATGGCAACGTCGTAGACGGCACATATGCGACGAATCTTATCGGTATTCGGTAATTATGCCCGGAAACCTCAAACTACTCGGTCAGGATAATTAACAACGAATATAATTCGTACTTATTTTCTTAATTAGTAATAATTACTTAATATTAATTTGATAATTATGTTCAAAAGTTATACATTTCTAGACATTTCTAGACAAAGACAAAATAACGCGGATTTTTTTTCATACGTACATTTTTTTTAGAATATCGGAGAATCATTAAAGTTTTTTTATTTCTCCGAGATTATAGACAGCTTCAGTAGACACCTTTTCTTTCCAGTGGAATTTTTTTACGCGGACAGATATTCATTCTTGACAGCTCCTTGGGCCGACATTGAGGTTACGAACGGGGCGCATATGTCTCTAACTTCGTGACACTTCTACCAACCTGGGCATTATGATGCCCACGATTTACAACGTTGCCAATTCGTTTCGCGTTAGTTGAACGAGAAAAAGTTATAGATAATAATTTTACAAAGTAATGAAAACACTTAAGGTAATCACCGAACGTGCAAGAATGCATCTTTTTACAAATAGATGTAGAAAAATTGTTCGAAAACGCACGTTCAATATGACGATTATTTGAAAGCTAACGGTTGGTAACAGTCAATCGCCTCCGTGCATAAGCATAGGAAGCTCCCCTCGTACTTCACCCCCGACGGCTGAACCCCATAACAACCTTAATGCATCATAATGTATTTGCAAGTCGTGTATAAATTTCGAGTTGACATTTCCAGTGGTTTCCGAGATATAGTGGTAAAGCCTGATTTGAGGCAGTATTGTAGACTAGAGCGCTTTTTTGGAAACGATTTTTAGGATGGGATAACTAAAAAAAATAACAAAAAAAGCATACACATGTTTATCATTCAAGAATATGTACAAATGGAAAAAAATATCGAACGACGCGGCGGCTTCTCGACGCCAAGTAATAAAAAAAACGAATTTGTTTGGGTTTTAGCATGTACTTTTCTACATTTGTTTACAACAGTGCGCGGAAAACGCTCCCAATTGGCGACCAGTGTCATGGACGTTGTATGAATCTAAAAGTAAACCAATTACATATTCTTAAGGGGTATGGAGCCTGAATTGGAAGGTCTAAAGAAGGCTATTTTCGGGAATTTTTTTCGTAGGGAAAAAAACAAGTGAGCCCACGCACATTGCGGTATATTTTCATGGATATTTGAAATGCATTAAAAAAATGTTTCAACGTGAAAAAATAAATGATTGCAGATTTATCAGCCTATTCCATGTGCGTCTTGCCACTGTATTCCCTAATTGGCGGGAAAGATTCAGCTCGTAATTCTTGACTGAAACAAAAAACCAATAAAATTTTCAATAGTCGCATATTTTTCTTCAGAGTGAATTAAGAAGAAGCTGGAAAATTCGTGAAATTATAACTTTTCTCAGGTTAGAAAAAAATGTGTTAAAAAAAACCACTGTAACGTGCTATAAAAATGATTGAAAAATACTTTTTCAACGATTTTTTTAATTCACTTCTAAGAGATTTTCATACTGAAGAAAATAAACTTTGGTTTGATTCAATAGGTCGTTTAGTTTTTTTTTGCTATCACGCCCGCCAATGTGGAAAAATCGTGAAAATAAAAACTGGAGAAAACGCGCTGCAAAGTTTTCAATAGGAGGAAATATAAATATCAAATATCAATCGCTTCTCTGCTTTTGGCCTTGTATATTCGAAAATATTTACAATTGGCCTCTGTAACTTTGTAAATATATTCCTGGGTAGTTTATCTATCGATTTAAGCAATTAAAAGAAAAACGATGTTTTCGGACCTTCTAATTCATGCCGCCGGCCTTAAAAGTTACGCACACAGTTCCAGTAACGCCATATTTTGGAAAACAGCGAAAACTTACTCAACGTCCTCGTAATATACAATTTAAAAAAAACACCTTTTTCAAATGTCTAGGCAACAATACTGCCTTGACATAGTTTGCCTCATTGTCAAATTTTCTTATTCTATAATGTTATAATATTAAACCCTGAAAAGAAAAAAAAGTATTATATTTATTCGCGGTCTTCTTATAAACATTCGAACGCCGACAACTTTTCAAATTTCGAGCCTCCTAGTCCTCTCAAATTCGATTCTCGTTGTCGAGTAAATTTAAAAAATATCGATATTTTGTCCCGAATGAATATCCCGTCCGCAACTTGAGGGGGTCAACCGTTGGATGTAACTCCGCCTTGGACAACTTCGGGGCGATGTACACGCGTTGGCGTGTACCCTCATCTCGTGGTATCACGATTCTCGCGAGGCTCTTTCTCTCTCTCTCTCTCTCTCTCTCTCTCTCTCTCTCTCTCTCTCTCTCTCTCTCTCTCTCGATCCTCCCGGCCCTATTCGGTATCAAACGATCTCCTCGTGATCATAACGTATTTGCATTGAGTCTGCGAAGGGCCTCTCGGACATCACGATCGATTTTATTGCCGGGAGTTGAAAGGCTCGGTTCTTACACCCACGCATATGTCCGAGGTACAAATCATATACCTCGGGTTAGCGCGCGCCCTCTTCATTGACGACGAATCTCCCTTTGTAGCGTATGTCCATGTATCGGCGCTTTTATATTTAATTTCACGGTACCACGACGATCTGTGTTAGCACACACGGGGGGATCACCCACGCCGTTTTTCTCGCGTGATATTTTCAGGATCTTCGACCCATCGATTTATCGACGATGACGTGATAATGACAGTCGTATATTCGCGCGGGCGCGCGCACACAGACACAATCAACACAAATCCACCCTCGAACCTAGTGATAGACATCTAACGTTTAAAAAAAATCCTCCTACCATCTTTTACGTATATATAAAGTACGTGGATTTTTTTTTAATTGAAAAACGATCATGCACGCAGAGATCGTATAGCGTGTCTTTAAATTGAGATTTATGCACGGCAATGATAGTACGGAAGTATAGAAACGACCAATTACGAATCGGTATCGTAAAAGTATATCGGGAGAGAAAATTCAACTCGTTCAATAATCGGTCTCATCAACTTTACGAACCTTTGAACAACAAACTTTCTACCTCTGTGTGTGCGTGTATACATAAATATGTGTGTGTATGTATGTACATGGGGCATTCCACGCTATTTCACCTAGCCAGTGACGCCGACCATTTTTGGTTGTCCTCATTTTTTTTTTTTTTTTGTAAAATTGCACCCTACGAAAGGAATTTCCACACCAATTTTTAGATTTTTATATTTTCTCTTGTAGGCGTTATAATTTTTCAAGAAATGTTGATTTCGGAAGTTTTGGAAACGTTTAAACGCTCATAATTCCTGAATTAATTTAGGTATCGACAAATGTCACTATATATATTTTTTTCATTTTGAAGCAAACTTTCGTTAAAAAATATGAAAAAATTATCCATTATCAATGTCAACGGGTTTTTAGCTTCTAAATTGAGAACCATTGTTTTTGAAGCTGATCACCTTCTTTTATTTTTTTCAAAAAATTCTATAAAATAGAGTGACCCATTTTACGATTTTTAAGACTCATCGTGGGCCCATTTTTCCTTCTATTTTTTTTCGAATTAAACCAATTTTTCACAAGATTTTTATCATTTTAATCCCCCATAATGCTATTAATGATACTATGATTTCCAATTCGGCTTCGTCATCCCTAAAACGGTTTATTCTTAAATTGTGCGGAATTAAAAAAAAATTATTTTGAATAACAAATCATTTTTCCATAAACCATTTCCATAATCATTTCATAAACCGTTTCAGGTTTGGCGAAACTGAATTGAAAATCACGAAATCATGAATAGCATTATCAGAGATTGAAATATCAAAAATCTTTAAAAAAATAAGAATAATTCGAAAAAAAAATAGACGGAAACCTGGGCCAACAATGAGACTAGTCTTAAAAATCATAGAATGGGTCACTCTATTTTAGAGAATTTTTTGAAAAAAATTAAAAAAGGCAATGCTCTTTTAAAAAAATAGTTTTCACTTTGGAAGCCGAACAAAACGTTGACATTGATAATTGATATTTTTTCATATTTTTAACGAAAGTATGCTTCAAATGAAAGAAAAATGCTATAGTGACATTTGTCGATATCTCAATTAGTTCACAAGTTATCAGCGGTTAAACGTTTTCAAAACTTTCGAAATCGACATTTTTTGTAAAAATTATAACTCCTAAAAGAGAAGAGATAAAAATCGAAAAATTGGTGTGGGCATTCCTTTCATGGGGTACAATTTTACAAAAAAGAACGAGGGAAACCAAAAATGGTCGAGGTCACGGGCTAGGTGAAATGTTGTGGAATGTCCCGTACACACACACACACACACACACACACACACACACACACACACACACACACACACACACACACACACACACACACACACACACACACACACACACACAAAACGTCGCATTATCCCTCGTTTTCGCCTCGTTTTCTATCGCCTATTGAAACTCCGCGAATAATCGTTCCTTGTCACGATAAAACTGAACAGAGGGAGAAACACGAAAAAAATGTACACGCGCACCAGTTTCAATTCTCCTTAACGGTAAGTAGAAACGTTAAGAAACCTTGTTCTAATGGATTGGGCATAGTACAAGGTCCGCGAAATTACAAAAGGGAATTAAGAACCTTCGCAGGGTAGCGGAAAGGGGTGCGCACGCGTGTACACGCTTCTCGGAAGAAATCAAACAATAGCCGCCGTATTTTCACCGGGATAATTTCACACACACACACACACACGCGTGCGCACACACACGCGCGCACACACACACACACACACACACACACACACACACACACACACACACACACACACACACACACACACACACACACACACACATATATATATATATTTGAGGCGTATGGTCAAATACATGCATATTCGTCATGGGCCAGCAGCAGCTTTAATTAGTTTGCAATTTACTCAATGTTTCCAAGAGCTTCGGAGCCTTCGGTCAATCCGAGCTCTCGTTTTTCTTCCCCTCCTTCCCGTCGCTTCTTTCACTGGCGTCTTCTTTTTTCGTAACGATTTGAGTTTTGCGTTTACTGGCTTACGGGAAGCTAAAGGTTCCTCTGTGCACAAATCACTCGATACATCCGCAATTATTATTATATTGAAGGCTGGAACTTTGGGATGCAATGAAATGAAGTTTTTTTCGACGTGATAACATTTTTTTAGCCAATTTTTGGGTACGTAAATTTCTCAACCAGTTTTTAAGATGCTTACTTAGCGGCCTGCAATTGATATATGCAAACAATTATTATGAATCATTTATTATATTTATTATATTAAAATAAATATGAATAAGAATGATTAATATTAATATATTAATAATATTGATAATATTAATATTATTATTCATTATATTAAAATAAGTATGCATAACGAAAAATGTAAAAAAGAATGTTCGTTGCATTTCAACGTTGCAAACTTCAACACTATCCTGTTTTTCCTCTCTCTCTCATTCCCTTTGCTCTCTCGTTGAATGTTGCATATTTATTTTGTTCGATTAAAGAGATCTTTTTCTTGCCTCCGCCCAGGACACTCTTCTCAAAGTCAAGAACATTTTGCACGAGGAGAAGAAACACATAAGGTTTGCGGATTGGAGCGTTAATGAGGTAATTTTTTTTATCAGCGTGTCATTGCAACGAACGAACGAACAAACTTACTCGTTTTATTGCGACTTTCATGTTGATTTTGATTCTTATATATATTTTCTCGTATCCCAGATCGAGGTGCTCAACAAATATCTCTTTCTAACTTCCAAACCGGTCATTTATCTCGTCAATCTGTCGGAGAAGGATTACATTCGCAAGAAGAACAAATGGCAAGTATTGGTTTTCATTTCGTACTGAAAAAAAAAACGTAACCCAACCTATATGGAAAATATAAGAATCTTGTTCACGGAGTACTGATGAATAATTCGCGACGAGGTTACTCTTTTTGAATTAGGCAGATCGACGGAGGAACGCTAGATTCTCCAATTTTGGATTAAGGATGTATAGGAATACTGAAGAAATTATACTATGGTCATAAAAATTGGATGCGTTGTGACTTCGTTTGATCCAAGTCCGTACGCAACATTTGGGATCGAACCTCTAGGGTAACCCGACCAGTGAATGGACGAATGACAGTGCACCATTTAGATGGAGTCCAAAATGAAAATATTATGAAAACTAATTTTTTAATTGCTAGAGCGAACAAAAGATATTCTAATGGTAGAAAAAAATATTCAAAGTAATTGCAACAAATATTGGGAGGAATTGATAAATAAGTAGCGAACAGACGTGAATGATTGGCCGTGTAGTGTAGATGAACGCTGTAGAGGATAACGATTTATAATTTATTTTTATGGAATGCTAGATTTGGAGTCGTGTTGCACAAAAATTATAATATTCTTATATTAGGTACCTGCGATAAAATTTGCGATAAAATGGAAAATATTCTAATCAATCGAGGGGTTTTTAATGATAATCGAACTTTTGTATCAGTGGTTATAAAATATAAACAAAAATGGCAACTTCTACCATAAACAAAAACAAAATTAAATGTTTTTAAAAACCTCGCCAATAGGCCTTATTTTACTATGGTAGGGTAAAAAGCCTACGGCTTTAACATTCTTAAATAATTAATCTGAATGTTATACTTTGTTATTTCCGATCAACAATCATAGAAACGCATATACCCTATACATTTGCACATTTAACAGCCATCAGGGCACTCAAAGTCAGCGGTATCTTCAAGCGACAAACCGATGCATTCTTCACGGTACCACTTTCCGCATTTTGTGCACTGTATCATGTCAGCTGTCCTGTTCTCTTCACAGCCATGACAGTACCAACTCGCTTGCTTCTGTGAACCACGGTCACCTTTGGTGGTGGAGGTCTTTTTATTTTTTTTCTTATCTATATTATTTTTATTGAACAGAGCTTTCGTGACCAGATTTCCTCTGTAATTTATGGCTTTTCGCCTAACCGTAGGTTTGTTTCAGTAACTTTTACTGGTGGGGGCATAAGTTGACGAAATGCCGCTCTGAGCCGAGTGAGCGGCACATTGTCTTCATCGTCGTCCAAACTCGAACTACCGTGAACCATACGGTAAAATCTCCCCGTAGGCACTAAAAATGGAGATTAATCAATTAGGAACCAAATTCACACCTTACTCACATTTGTAGCATCTTAAAAGTAATGAAAGATACATTAAAAAAACAACAAACCTTGTTACAAGAAGAGAAAGGATAATAAGCGCTATGGTGAAATTTGGTAGCCCTTAAAACCCGTCGACTACGTCTGTAGAAAATCAAAATGAAAAATATTCAGACCACGATAGCTCATTCAAATATTTAATATCATAGAAACATGAAATAATAGAGAAATGGACATTAAATTTATATAGCTAAGTGCAATATTCCAAGAAATACCTACGATTGATCCGAAACGATTTTTATTATTCGCGCAGCGCGGCGGTCCCTCACAATGGTCGTGTTCGTTGGGTCTCTTCATTTTGATACGACCTAGTGCGCATTCGCATAATGATGCGCAACGCGCAACTGCGCAATGAAACGAGTCATGCGCAAAACGAATGACTCGTTTCATTGCACAGTTGCGCGTTGCACATCATTATGCGCATGCGCACTTATTCGTATCAAAATGATGAGACCCAACGAACGCGACCAATGTATGATGCAACACTGCTGGCGGGGAGCGGGTTATAGCGCATGCGCCAGTTTGTGGCGACATCTTCGTGCGCTGTGCGCCTGCGTGTGTAGATTTGAGAAAAAGCGCTGATTCGAAATACGATTTTCGTTCGATAGGCCTTATTAGCCAACAGGCCTTATTACCCGTAGGTACCTTATATGAGTATTATATTTGTTATTACTATTTCATAATAAATATACAAAGCTTTTTTGCATCTCAACGTGATATTCTCAAAAAACCTCCAAAATTTGTTTCGACAGCGAAATAGAAGATCAAACATTGCCAAAATTAAAAAAATGCATGAAGTGATTTTATGACAACATTCAATAAAATGTACATTGTCATCTTTTAAGAGTAATTAAATCTGCAGTATTTAACAGCTGAGCTAAATTTTTTACTCTGATTTGAGAATTATCATAACAGAGCCCATGTGGCCATTCACTGGGAAATGGTTCGAATACAGCACCAGTGAATGAACATTAGAGTGGCACAAATATGAGCTCTATTTTTTCTTCTTTTTTTTTCACCGTCAAATTATCTCCTTTAAAGAAAAAAAAAAATTGTCACGAAAGCTGCTAGCCGTCAAAAAATATTTAGAGGTCGCTCAAGTCTCCACCAATATTCAAATTTTCATTAAAAAATCGATTTTTTCTGTCCACTTCTCACCCATGACTTTTACGCTTTATAATTTTTAAATTAATCTCGCGAAAGCTCTAGCCCGCCAATGAATATATAGTGATCGCTCAAGGTTTTCGAAATTCAGAATTTCCGCCAAAAAATAAATCTTGCATGCACTATAATTCCTTGTAGCATAAAAACAAAATGAACAGCGAAGTGTTACATTTTCTGAATAATTTATTATAATAATTTGTAACAAACAGCAATTATACGATATGTGTTATTATGTATTACTGTGTACTATTGTATTATGGCGTCGCTCGTCACAGAGTACAGCTACGATTGGTCCGCAGTTTGACTAACGAGACCAACTATGGGACGCGTTACGATGCGCGGTTTCTAAAGAAAAAAGGATTAATTCTTTTTAAAATTTTACAAAGCGTAAAATGTATGAGTGAGAAGAGCAAAAGAAAAAATTAGCGAAAATTCGAAATTTCGAAGCTCTTGAGCGATCACTAACTATTCATTTTTCGATTAGAGCATTCGCGAGGTTAATTCAAAAATTACAAAGCGAAAAATGCATGGGTAAGAAGTGGCCGAAAAAAATCGATTTTTTAATGAAAATTTGAATTTTTAGGAGGCTTGAGCGACCTTTAAATATTTGTTGACCGCTCGCAGCTTTGGCGACAATTTTTTAGATTAAAGAAGATAATTGGATTGTGAGAAAAAGGGAATAAATAGAGCTCAAATTTGTGCCACCCTAATGGGGATGTCTACTTTTGACCTATTCGTACGAATTCATTTTTTTTTTAATGCAAATAATCAAAGATCGATTCTTTCTTAAGTAATGAAAGTAATACTTACCCTCACAACTCATAAAAACTATTGTTTTTGTCTTTAGAACACGTACTGTACACAGCCGTATCGTAACTAAGTTGCTCGGTGTGCAAGTACCGCAAACTAGAAAAATTCCGTGTGACGTAAAAATTTGATATTCAACTAAGAAATTGGTTTTAACGACACCTGTGAGTTTGTTCTGCTAAATTATAGTGATTCGAGTTTTTACCGACGATTCATATTTTTTACTTATTTCAAAATAAATCAGCATCCATCCATTCACTGGTCGGTTTACCCTATCATGTTGTAGAATAACACTTTTCATTCGCAGTAGTCTCGCATGCTTTCTTACGGGACGTTTCACTCTCTGATATAACGAGAAAAAGCATAATGAATAAATTGTACAGAATGTTTTGGATTGTTCGTGCGGGTAATTTCTGAGTGGAAAAAAACTTTTTGAAAAATGTCACGATCATTCGCTACATAATTCTAGTGTAATTAAGGGCTTACACTCAGGTGACATTTTTGAAAACATGGATTTTCGACTTTCGACGGATTCTCAAAATATAACATTTCAAAAATATTATCTGGAAACTTTGAGTCGATCCGTTCAAAATTGAGAGAATTATGGGCGTGTTTATAGGTAAACGCGAACCAGCGAACTTTAAAGGCGTTTTTCTCAAAATTACTTTTTCAAAATCGGTGACGATGGTGTTTAAAAAATCACTGCACCGATCAACTTCAAATTTCACAACCTTCTTGTACATATCAAAAAGCAGTGCTTGCAAGAGGGAATTTTTTTGTTCAAACCATATTTTTTTCATCGACGAAAATAGAGCGTTTCTTTTTACCGAAAATCGATACTTTCACTTTGGACTGCGGCAATTGTTCGAAAATCAATATTCTATTAAATCCTTTTTCCAAGCACTGGACAATTTCACGCAGAAACCAAATGCGTTTGATTTTTTTTCGGATGATATGTTTTCGGGCCGCAGCGGTCCTCGCGAAGGACGTTTTCAAACGGCAGTCTGTACAAGCAATTGCATCTAGCGCAGTTGCAAATAATTTTCAAAACGAAGATTGCAAAAGATATTCAAAACTCAAAAGATACTTAACCCTTCGACTGCACACTTCCGACTGAACCCCCGACTGCATTTGGGGTCGATCGGACCCCCGACGTTTTTCAGATCGTTGTATTTCGGTAAATATGCATTACATTTTTTTTTGTAGAGACATTTTTTGTAGTCAATGATCCTAACTTTATTGCCCAAAATTTATTTAAAAAAATAACAAAAGTTCAGTGCCCAAAAATTCGTTTAAGTGGGAGATGCGTTAAAAAATACGTACTTGCATAAAAAAGATCACAATGGTTTTTCTTCAAAATATGAAAAAGACCCTTTGAGGTTTTTAAAGAGAAAGGTTTGTAAATACGGAAAAAGACAGTGTGAACCGTCTTTCCAAAAAGTATATTTATTCGGAAGTTTGAATTTGAGCATTTTTGGGATAGTGAAAAATGGAAAAAATCGACTTCTTCGGCAGATTAATTGTTGAAAACGTATACTCTCCGCATTTTTTTTACTTCATTGACTTATTATTATTCACATTTACCGCAATCGACGCATAAGTACATTCGGTGCTCGTTGCACATAGCCCTCCTGCATAACGGACACTTGCTTGTAGTTTTATGATCGGCGTTCTAGATACACAATTTATTATAGTGGCGCAAAATAAAAAATATCTATAAGCATTTTTTATCGTAACTCACTTACATGCCGTAATAAAACACCAAATTTGACCAAAAAAAAACATGTTTTCACTTTTACCGCCCCACTGCATAAACGGGGTCGATTCGACCCCAGTTCCTTTTTCGACAGCTATCCTCAGTACACGGGCGGGACGTAGGTTGGGGACCGAGTATCCACCTATGGAGTAGGAGAGGGGGAACATACGAGTGCCGCACTGCGGCCGAATAGATTACCCCATTTTGCGATACAGTCAGTTGAAAAAAATGGGGTCAAAACGACCCAGTGTGCAGTCGAAGAGATGAAAAACAAAAGATACTCTTGACCGTAACAAAACTAATTGAAAACCTAGACGCATTTTCCTAGAAAAAAATCACGAAAATTGCTCTTTTCCCGGCCACCAGCTAGGTGTAACCCGTTAATTGTAACGTACTGAAATTCTACTTTATTTTCTTGTCTTCCGAATACGTCCTTGCCAAAAAGCACGGCATTGCTGTAAACACTTGATTGGCTCGAAAATTGGAGCATTCGTGAGGGCTTATTCACTCTCAAGAGTTTTGCTCCAATAAAGTTAAATATTAATGAATACTGGTGAATCGATCGTTGAAAAAAAAAACACATTTTTATCTGGAAATTTGAGGCTTGGTCTACATATTATCCCACTTACGACTGATTCTCCTGGACCGGTATTTGAGAATTTCAATCCGCGGCTACTCTTGCCGGGGCTTGTATTTCCTATACTTCGTCAACAATAAGTTTTTGCCTGCATGCAAATGTAAAATGCCATTCGTGATAGCAATAATAATAATAGCAGCGGCAACAGCAATGTGATTAATTATTGTACCATAGTAAACTATTTTTCTCGTTATTATTGTGATTGCTATTATCATGACTGCCATTATTATTATTAATGTTATTTCTCATACGTCCAAATAGGCTGATCAAGATCAAAGAGTGGGTCGACAAGAACGACCCTGGCGCAAGTCTAATCCCCTTCAGCGGTGCATTCGAGAACAACGTAATCGATATGGACCCGGCTGGGGCAGCAAAATACTTCGAGGAAAGTAAAGTGACCAGGTGAGCTATATATGCCATAATCTAAACATCGCATACTTGGCTCGGGCTAAGGCAACATTTTGAGAGAAAGAATTAAGAACAAAAACCGAATTGAAAATGGTGCTGGAGACGACAAACATAGTGAATTTCCTTAGCGATTTTAATGCATTGTTGAAAACGACTTACGTCGACGTGACAAAAATTAGTAGAGTTTTATAGTCTATCAGAATAGTCGAAATAATCGAAGGTCCATGAGAGGAAATAAATGTCAGGCAAATCTTTCGATACCGAGCACCACCCTGAAACGTTGCATGGATTTTTTAAAAGATTGTCAAAGGGTAAATCCAAGTACTATATTATGGAAAGGACATTTGAAAAAAATTGCCTTTTGATTTCATTCATTAGAAAAACTTTGTAATATTTTGCGATACATTTATTACTATTTTATAAATTTGCTTTCCGAAAAGAGAATTTCGCAATAATACCAAACATTCGGTTTAGATGGATTCATTATTAATAAAACATAATTGAAAAAAACCTTGCCCGATTTCTATTTCTATTTTTGAAAGATCAATCAAATATTGAAAATGTGGAAACTCAGTCAGACATCCTCAATCATTTTGGTCGCTTTTTGAGGCGGGATATACATTTAGACAGGAAAAAATAAGCAATATTAAGGGATTATTTAAACTAAGAAATAATTATTCCACAATTATCAAACTTTAGGTATAGTTTAATAGTATATTTAAGTATACAACACATTTTTTTTTAATTAATTTATCATCATAATGACGGAGCTGTGGCAGAGTGTTACAGCTAGGCATGCAGTCTAGCTTCCCGTAGACTTTGATTTGCAAAAAAGTGCAAACATTTTTTCAGTTAGAACATGTATAGTTTTTATGTGACGGTAATTAAAATGAAGAAAATGCAAATTTAAGAAAATGGCACGAACTTACAAAAAAATCATCATTTCACGCAACATTTCTGTGTAATGTGGATTAAAAAAGTAGTTTTTTTTTTTTTTTTCATTTTTTCAAAAAACAATTTTCGTCAAGTAGAAACGACCAATATTTCTACCAAGTTTCAACTCAATCGGCTTAATAGTTTTTGAGTAATCCTGCATGCCAATTTCGATACTGCAGTTTTGAGAAAAACGCGTTTGGAGTTCACGCCCGCTCCGAATCCGAGCGCCGAGGCACAGCGTTGACGGGCTGTAACGTTTGAAGTTTTTCGAATTTCGCTTTGAAACGTTGGAAAAAAAATCTACATAGTAGTTCTATCGTTTAAAAAAAGAAAAAAAAGACATCGATTTTTTTATTGTTGTAAATGTATATCCCTCCTTAAGTGAATTATTTGTCTGGCATTCGTTTTCTTTTGCGCGGATAAATAGGACAGATATTACTTAATATGCGAAAATTTCGAGAGCCGTGGGGCGCAAGTCCGTAATTTCCTTTTGTTGTAACGTTCGAAGCCGTAAAACTGGCACTCACTTCCTTCCGAATCTCGTCGTTCCCACACGAAATTACTTTTTTTTGCTTGTTCTCTTATCCCTTCGTTGTTTCCTCGCTAACGCGAGGTATGTACCGACTAAGAATAATGGAAGGGTTCTCGTGCCGGGCCGTCTAGACTCATATACAGGTCTCTCTCTCTCTCTCTCTCTCTCTCTCTCTCTCTCTCTCTCTCTCTTTCTCTCTCTCTTCCTCTCCGGCTCTCTCGTTGAGCGCAGTCTATAAAAACCTCGAAAAATTTCCCGGTCAAGCATTATATTTTTACGAACGCTTATTCAAATTCGCGCAAAATTGCACAAAAAACAGGGCAGCATCCCGAGAGCATTATAATAAACTGTCGAATGCGGCACGTCCAGGGGGATTCACTTGGCCAGTGGGTCATTCATAGCCAGGGGCTCTTCGCGTTGGTTTTACGCCCCCGATAAATGGATTTTCGTTTTTTATACGCTATTCTCAATTCTGTGGCCCCGGTGTCGACGGTGTCCAACAATATCGATGAGATCTCGATAGTTTTAAGGCATAACACCACTCTAGTGGCAGAAAATAAGGCCTAACCTTGACAATTTATTTTGGGAGTATGTAAAAAGGAATAGGATTTCTTTTGAGAGGGTTTATTTAACACATATTAAAGTATAAAAAAAAATTATTATAATTTTCATACAACATGGCGGCGACAGAGCCCATCTTGAAAAACGTGTTTTTTACAAATAACTTCACGGGAGAACGGTTTTCTCGTAAAGTAAAAGACCTGGAACAAAAACCAAAAAAATATAATCTATACATTATTAGCTGTGGGACTACGTGGGGATTTTTTTAAACAAAATTTTGAAAAAACGGCGCTTTGAAAGAAATAAATCGATTTTTTGCCCAAAAAATAAGCAATAAATTGTTTATAAAAAAATTTACATTTAATCGAAAAACGGCTACGTGCTCCCATATAAAATGTAATTGTAAAGCTACTATAATAATTTCAAATCGATCCATGCAAAGGTGTTGGAGTAATCCGTCCTCCCAGTTTGAAAAAAAGTGGATTCGAGAAAAATGCGTTTCAAGTTGTACAAGGCGCCTGAAAGATTGCATATTGTTTTTATGACCCCAAAGTATTTTTTAAGCAAAAAAAAAGATTTGTCCAAAATCCTTCAGCGGTGTTAACCCTTAACGTGTTATGCCTAGTTGTAACAATCGCAAACAGCTGATCTTTGAAATTTTTAATAAGAACATCGTGATGATACTTTTCTACAAAAATTAAGTATTTGCAAAAGTATCATTTGAAGAACACGCTGCAATTTTTTTTGTGTCAAAGTATGTAATTATAATCGATTTATCACTTATGTCCCGGAAGCCCTTCTCGAAAACGTATTTTATCTAATGTAAAAAATCAAACAGATATTGTTAGTATCTTACAAGGAACATCACTTAAGTGTCCGCCTTCGATTTTGTTGAAACTCATATATGTGATGAAGCATTAAAAACTATTAGACACGTTTTTTTCGGCGAATAATCGTTTTTAAGGGAGGAAACGACCCCTCAAAGAAAGGGGTTCCATTCCTTAATTTAATCGATTTCAATTATTCTATAGTGGATTTTTCATTGCTTTACATTAGAAGAATTTTGGTTTTTGTTTCATTCAGAACGGCGGACTGCTTGTCGGTGAAACTGCAAAACCACCTCTCGGCACGCCTTTCTTTGAGGGGTGGTTTCTTCCTCAAAGCCGTTTTTCCGCAGATATAAAAAATACGTGTCTAATAGTTTTCAATGCTTTATCACATATATGAGTTTCAACAAAATCGACGGCGGATACCTGAGGTGCTTCTCACTTTGAGCGCTAAAAAAAAGCTCTTTTCAAGAATTTTTTTGATAGGTTTATATTATAGATATTGATATAAAAGTTGTCACACTTAATAAATACACTTTCGAAATACATAAAAATAAAAAAAATATTTATTTAAGTCACTATTTATACACGAAAATGGTAGTTAAAGAAATGTCTTTAAAAAATTGTAGGTCTGCGCTGTCGATGAAATCTCGGAGATGGATCATCCGAAAAAAAAATCTAACGGTTTTATATTCAGTATGTTAATGGCTATAGCGCATATCATACGATTTTTGACATATGCAAAAATAACAAAATGGCGTACATTTTTCGAAAAAAAGAGCGAAAAACGTGTTTTTTCACCGTTTTTGGCAAAAAATAGTACATATCGAAATTTTAAAAAATCCTTGATATGCGCTATAACCATAGTTGTAAAGAATATGTGGTTAAAATTTCATAAGGATCGGTTCATTCGTTTCGAAGATTTTATCAACAAGCCGTCGAAAATTGTTGTTTTGAGAAAAACGCGTTTAAGGCATCTGGCCACCTTGGCCGATCGAAAAAAGGGTATATTTTTAAAAAAATAAATAAACTGGGGAGTATGGGCCGGAACATTTTTATTTTTTTACACAACGTTAGAAAGGGCTTTAAGAATAACGTTAATAAATTTCCGTTCAAAATATTTAAAAATGGCGCCGTTATGCACATGCCGCGGAGGCCCTCCGCACGATACGCGCGGTCGTTGTCCCAGCTGTTACCCGGTCATGTCACATCTGAAAAAAAATAAGCTCATTCGTGAGTAGTGTCGCTACAATGTAGCGTAGCGGTTTTTTTTCGACCATTAAAAAAATTATGGTGAGCCGAAGATTCGGTGAAAAATACAAATTTTTTTCTTCTGAAATTTCACTCAAACATTCATAATTATTTGAACAATGTCTGGTTAAAATTTGAACAACATCTATAGAAATCAAGAGCGCGACCTCGTTCTACCTTAAGGACAGATGGTGATGAGTTCGACGAAAATTGCTGTTCGTATCCAGTTTTGAGAGAATTCATTTCCGTCGGTTCCGTTCTTTTTTTAATTATTAAATGCGACTGCGAAGAGCCGCGGAATCTTTCGGAATACGAATTTGCGCAGACTACGGAGCCAATTTGGAGAGCGAGCGATCACGGCTAATCGGCTCGTAAGAGATCTCGAGACATTCCATTCTCGGTTGCGTACCAAATAAAATGTAAAAAAAAAAGTATGGAGTCGTTTCTACGCATCTGTCTCGCCCTCGTTCTTTCCCTAGTCGAGCCAAATGTTTTCTATAACGCAGCATCAAAAGAAAAAGCAAGGGCGCGGAGAAACCCAGTAATCAGAGCGGGGCTGCCGTGATTTTATTTCGAGACCGCAAGATGACCGGTCCACTAGTAAAGTAGGTAGAGAATTCTCAAGTCGAAATGATAAAATTGCAGTATTAAGTCGTTTCGGCTTTATGTGTATTCCTTGAATTGGGCGAACGTCGGAGAGGCTCGGGGACCCGCGAATCGTGTCCTGGGCGTATTATACCCTGTCATTAGAGAGTATGTTCTCTCTCCCTCTCTCTCTCGCTCTCCATCTCTCTCCAGTCCGAGACAATCATATTTTCGGCACCGGGGGTCGCGAGATATACGCTCCACTTTGTCGACGATTCGACAATTTCCTTTCTTTCTTTTTTCATCCTTGATCTTTCTCCTCCTTAATATCCTCGGACATCGCGGAATGCGAATCCGGAACAGACGAAATTTTTGTCCACGAACAAAGCAAAAATACGGAATTTCATGGAATTTCGCAGCTTTGCCAGTTGATGAGAGAAATTAATAAATATGTTCGTAACTTTTCAGCGCACTCGATAAAATCATTGTTCAGGGCTACAAAGCGCTCCAGTTGCAGTACTTCTTCACCGCGGGACACGACGAAGTCAAAGCGTGGACGATTCAGGTATAATGTGATTTCGTACTTTTTCTCACTATCGAAGTTACGGGAAGGTACCTGAGTAAACGGCGAGAAAAACAGGTAAACTTCGGGAATTTTTATCTCAAAAACTAATGTTTCGATTGGATCCGGGTTTTTTTTAATTGGAAAATATATACATTGAGGTATGTATAGGAATTTTTAAAAATAAATTTATTGACTGGAAGCGATTCAACCGCAATTATCTCGCATATGCATCAGACTTTTTTTTTCTTCTAATCTTGAAAATGGAAAATGGTCTCCAATATTTTTTGGTTATAACTATGCAATGTCGTTGAAAAAGTAGCATGTTCTCAATACAGATATTCTACAAATTCCGTTGAAATTTCAAGTAAACGTAATCATTCGTTCAAAAGAGATGAACAATACTCTTCGATAGTTTTCCTTGTTCGCCACGAAGGGGTTTTTCATTTGATTGAATCATTGCTTTTTTATGCAATGTGTATGCAATCCAAAATCGTCGGAAATTGCGAACGGAAAACGAATGTTAAATTAAAGCGGTCTCAATTCCGTCAAAAATTAAAATAAAAAAAAATCCTACGTGACAAACGAGAAAAAGGATCGAAGAATATTGTATCCAAATTTAGACAACATCGGACAAGCCGTTTTCGAGATACATCTGGCACCGACTTTGAAAACTATGTTTCGATATAATCGCGTTTGAATCGCTTCCAGTCAACGAATTTATTTTTAAAAATTCCTAAACATACCTCAATGTACATATTTTCCAATTTAAAAAACCCCGGATCCAATCGAAGCATTAGTTTTTGAGATAAAAATTCCCGACGTTTACCTGTTTTTCTCGCCGTTTACTCAGGTACCTCCCGTTAAAGTTGTACGAGGCGCCTGAAAGAAGACCATGGCGCTGCGGCAAAATCGATAATTGATACTTTTAAACAAAAAACATCGCTACAGGACCAATTGCATATTGTTTTTATGACCCTAAAGTATTTTTTAAGCCAAAGACAAAACGATTTTTCCAAAATCCTATAGTGGTGTTATCCCTTAAGTTTTTGTCGAGATGCGAAGTGCTGAAACTCTGATAAAGTCGAACTTTTAGCTGGGAATATATATGCGTTACATTCGCCATGACCTATTGGCCACGGGTATTTTTGGTGTTTACTATACTGGAGAAAAAGCGGCGTTTTTAATATGAGAAAACGTGATACACATACACTATTTTCGTTATTCAGAAAGGGACAAAAGCACCGCAAGCTGCGGGTCGTATACATACGGACTTTGAAAAGGGTTTCATTATGGCTGAAGTAATGAAATACGAAGACTTCGCGGCCGAAGGATCCGAGACAGGCGTCAAGGTGAGACATGTTTCTTGTTCTATTTTTTGATTAACGAACATCGTGTGCCGAGGCTTATTCGATGGTATCCAAGGATTTTCTAAATTTGTACGTATTTTATTTGTAAGCACACTTCCAAATCGTCTCGGAAAGCTTATTGTAATTATGCTTGATTTTGAATTTTTTGGATTTTTAATGTCATCACCTTTGCACGTAAAGTCGAAATGAATATTTCTACTTTTTGATACATCCATATATTTATAGGTATGAAATATCTGTTATATATTTGTATACATCATTATATAACAATTTCGTCATGCCTATCTGCCCATCACAGCAGCGCCCTCTACTTCTTATTTTTTCCATCGCTTTGGTCCAAAAATTTGGAAAAATCTATGAAACCTGCACTTAGCGAGCCCTTCGAAGCAATATTGTTGCAGATAATGTGAATGATCCGATTACGGCAATTTCAAAAGCCAAAAGGGATTTTCAATTCGCCAGTGCTCTATGTTGCATTGTTTATACTGTTCGCAAAAATAAGCATGTTAAATATTCATAATTATGAGTGTTTGTAAAGTACTGTTGTCCAATAAGCAACAGATTAATCCGTAAACTATTTGAAAATCATTAAATTTCGTTTTAATTGAAGGAGGCAGCTGTAAATAAATGAACCTTTAGGCAGCTGAAAATAAGTTAACGTTTTGTTGAAAGAACGGTTTGTTTCACAATGTTGCCACTTAGGATGATATTTATTATTACTTTGAACCGTTACAACGTTTTTTTTCCAAAACAATTACAAATTCCGGAATTATGGCATTATTCTCCGGAAAGGCTGTGGTGTGAATTGTAAAATGGCGTTACCTCTAGCTTCTATTGTATTGATTCGAAATAAAACGTTCAAGTTCTTTTGTTATTATTATTAACATCTTAACGTAGCGCGAAAACCAAAAAAATTCAATAACACGCATTTAAAAAATAATTTCACTTTTACATAAGCTCTTTGAGCTATTCAGCAATAAATAAATACTCATTGAACATGATTTTCCACAACCTATAGGTCAAAGATGGGCATAATTAAATTACAATGTAATTCAATTATTAATTTGGTTACAAAATAATTAAATCACAAGGTAATCTCATTGAATTGTATCTCATTAAATTGTAATTGTAATTATTCAGGACATATTATGAAGTCTGTTATAATCTATTTAATTACAAAGTTATCTGATCAGAATGTATTCAAATACTTTGTAATTTAACCACCTCGTTACTAGTTACGGTATAATATAGGAGAAAATGTGATTTTGTCCTCTAAATTTTTATTAAAAATGGGATAATTCATGTCTCGCTCGATCTACATAATCAAATTATTGTTTAACTATTAATGCTGCTTAATAAATTCAAACTAATACGTATTCGAAATACTATATAATCGATTAATATGTGATTAGATTAGCTTTCTATGAAATTACATAGTTATTAACTACACTAGGCACTTGTGGTAACTAATTATTCAAGTAATCTGTTACACAGTAATCAAATTATCAATTAAACTAATAATTGTAATTGTTAATTATTAATTTAATTACTTTTTGGCCATCTCTGCTATAGGTTGAAGTACAGAGTAAAATGATTATTGAAATATGCCTGATACATGAACGAGATCAATTACATATTGTTTTGAGTTATTACTTGCGCCAATTACGAAAATACAGTTATGAGAAAAACTTGGTTTCTAGTAACTTACCGACTGGACTGCCATTTCAGGGCCACACGATAGTCCATACAATCTTGTTTTGAAACTTTCCTATCATATTCTGAAGATCCCATACATGGTATAATCTTCAAAATTGTATGAAAAGAAAAACAATTGAATATTTTTTAATGTTTTGAAGATACTTCCCGGTAGATACAGAGCCTTACTGTAAGGGTGAATGGGAATCTTGATGGATCGCTACCATAGCGATGAAAATTGCATGCATTATTACTACGTTTGTCTTAAGCTTGTACGCAATATTTGAGATCGATCCACTATCTCGTTGTAGAATTATAATTCTTTTAATTGGCAGTAGTCTCGCATGCAAGAAAAAACTTAAGGAATAAATACACTAGGCAAAAAAATTAAAGGATATTGAAAAAGTCCGCCAATTTTAGGTACACTTTCAAATAGCTGTAACTCTTCGAAAAATGGTCGTACAGCAAACTAAAAAAAAGCCAATTGAAGGTGTGAATCTCTAGTTTTGAGAACTTGAGCTCAAACATTTTTCGCATCAGCCAATTTTTAGTAGCCGTCAAAAAACCAAAGTACAAAAAATGTCAAAATTTTTGCTCATCTTTCACAGTCTGCACGGACTTTACCACATTTTTTTGAATGGTCGGATCAAAAGGATTGTCTAGCTGGATTCTTCCCCTTTAATTTGAGCGGTGGGAGAGCTCTGTACGATATTTTCTCACTGGGTTATCGATGTGCAACGAAAAAATGACACTTTTGACTTTGATGACTGATTACTCGGAGACTAATGGTCGCACAGAAAAAAACCAGAGGGTTTTGGAAACTTTGAAGTATTCGCTATAAGATGCTTTTATCGTTTTTTTATCAAGATTTTTTTTATGCGGGAAAATGGATTTAAAAAAACGTGAAAAATGGCATATTTACGAATATTCTTTTAACTAAGGGTTATTTTGCCAATATCGAATAGATCAAAAAAAATTTCGGTTTTTTTATGACCTCAAAGTATCCTAAAGAAGCCCTCAAAATTTAAACCCCTGCGATTTTTTTTTCATTGTGTTCCGAATGATCGAAATTGTGGTTTTTGCCAAAAATCGATTAAAGGCTAAATCTACCACCTTTTATTCGTCTTTTGAGAATCACAATTTTTTTGGAACTGATCCGAATTTCTGGTGCTAAAAAATGTTGGTTGTTGAACAACGGAAACAAATTATTGTTAAATGAAAAAAAAATTAACTAAAAAAAGTTTTTTTTTTACAAAAAAAATTAATTAAAAAAAATCGAAAAAAAATTGTTAGATTTTTTTTTATAGCGCTGAACGTTTTTCATGATACGACGAGCGATTGGAGTTGTTGGAATTCACAGTTCTTTGAATGTGTGCGCGTGGAACACACACACAAAGGAGCGTAAATCCAACCGAGCAACATCTACGTGGTACGCTTTAGGTTACGTTAATGCCGGTGGTGAATAAAATGTTTATAAAAAAAATCTTGATCTAATGATCGTGGGACGTGTGCGTAGGGTGTCGTATCGTATCGTAGGGATGTAAATTGTACACACGCACACATTCAAAGAACTGTGAATTCCAACAACTCCAATCGCTCGCCGTATCATGAAAAACGTTCAGGGCTATAAAAAAAATCAAACAATTTTATTTCGATTTTTTTTAATTAATTTTTTTTTGTAAAAAAAAATTTTTATTTAATTTTTTTTTTCATTAAACAAAAATTTGTTCCCGTTGTTCAATAATCAACATTTTTTAGCACCGGAAATTCGGATCAGTACCAAAAAAAAAAAATTGTGATCCTCAAAAGACGAATAAAAGGTGGTAGATTTACCCTTTAATCGATTTTTTGCAAAAACTACAATTTCGATGATTCGGAAGACAATGAAAAAAAAATCGCAGGGGTTTAAACTTTTGAGGGCTTTTTTAGGATACTTTGATGTCATAAAAAAAACGAATTTTTTTTTATCTATTCGATAGGGGGAAAATAATTCTTAGTGAAAAGAATATTCGTAAATATGCCATTTTTCACGTTTTTTAAAATTCATTTTCCCGCATAAAAAAGATCTTGATAAAAAAATGATAAAAGCATCTTATAGAGAATACTTCAAAATTTCCAAAACCCTCTGGTTTTTGTCTGTGCGATTATTAGTCTCCGAGTAATCAGTCATCAAAGTCAAAAGTGTCATTTTTGCTTTGAACATCGATAACTCAACGAGAAAGAATCGTACAGAGCTCTTCCACCGCTCAAATTGAAGGGGAAGAATCCAGCTAGACGATCCTTTTAATCCGATCATTCAAAAAAATGTATTAAAGTCCGTGCAGACTGTGAAAGATGAGCAAAAATTTTCAAATTTTTTTCTACTTTGTTTTTTTGATGGCTACTAAAAATTGGCTGATTCGAAAAAATTTTGAGCTCAAGATCTCAAAACTAAAGATTCACACCTTCAATTTGCTTTTTTTTATTTTGCTGTACGATTTTTTCGAGGAGTTACAGCTATTTGAAAATGACCCTAAAATTGGCGGACTTTTACAATATCCTTTAATTCTTTTGCCTAGTGTAGTACAGAATGGTTTAGATTTTTTGTGTGGACAATTCGTGTACGAAAAATACTTTTTGGAATATTTCATGGCCATTTGCTGCATAACCGAAGTGTATTTACTAGTCACGTACTGAAATTCTGCTTTTTATTTGACGTTTGGCCTTTCCATGCATCCTGTCCAAGCTATACGGCAATGCTGTAAACAGTTGGTTGGTTGAAAAATTGCAGCAGTCATGTCCACTATCAAGATTGGACTTTGCTCCAACAAAGTAAAATACCGTAGAGACTCGATTATCCGAATCAATTGGGATCGGGCGCCTTCTGGATAATCGAACATTCGGATAACCGAACAGCAATATTGCGTGGGCGAAAAAAACGTTGGTTTTTTCAATACGATATAAAATATATATTTAAAAATACAACGAACATTGATATTTTAATAATACAAGTACATTTTGCTGGAATTGCAAATAACCATTGTATCATTTAAGGGGTTTTCTTAATTTAGACGCTAAAAAAGGCTATTTTCATGATTTTTGTTCATAGGTTTATATTATAGATATTGATATAAAAGTTGTCACACTTGAGGGGAGGTACCTGAGTAAACGGCGAGAAAAACAGGTAAACTTCGGGAATTTTTATCGCAAAAACTAATGTTCCGATTGAATCCGGGGTTTTTTTTTAATTGGAAAATATGTACATTGAGGTATGTTTAGGAATTAAAAAAAAAAACTCGTTGACTGCAAGCGTTTCAAACGCGATTATCTCAAAACATAGTTTTCAAAGTCGGTGCCAGATGTATCTTGAAAACGACTTGTCCGATTTTGTCCAAATTTGGATACAATATTCTTCGATAGTTTTTATCCTTCGCCACGTAGGATTTTTTTTTAATTTTCATTTTTGACGAAATTGCGACCGTTTTAATTTAACATTCATTTTCGTTCGCAATTTCCGACGATTTTGGATTGCATACACAATTCATAAAAAAGTAATGGTTCAATCAAGTAAAAAACCCCTACGTGGCGAACGAGAAAAACTATCGAAGAATATTGTATCCAAATTTGGACAAAATCGGACAAGCCGTTTTCAAGATACATCTGGCACCGACTTTGAATACTATGTTTCGAGATAATCGCGTTTTAATCGCTTCCAGTCAACGAATTTATTTTTAAAAATTCCTAAACGTACCTCATTGTATATATTTTCCAATAAAAAAACCCGGATCCAATCGAAACATTAGTTTATGAGATAAAAATTCCCGAAGTTTACCTGTTTTTCTCGCCGTTTACTCAGGATCTCCCATTAATAAATACACTTTCGAAATACATTTTGAAACAAATGTATGTATTTATGTAACCCAAACAAACTTTAAACGCGTTTTTCTTGAAACAACGTTTTTCGACGGCTTGTTGATAAAATCTTCAAAACTACTGAGTCGATCCTTATGAAATTTTAACCACATATTCTTTACAACTATACCTACAGCACATATCAAGGATTTTTTAAATTTCGATATTTACTATTTTTTTTGCCAAAAACGGTGAAAAAAAACGCGTTTTTTTTTTTTTTTTTTTTTTTTCGAAAAATCTCCGCCATTTATTATTTTTGCATATGTCAAAAATCGTATGATATGCGCTATAACCGTTAACATACTGAATCTAAAACAGTTTGATTTTTTTGTTTTGGATCATCCATCTTCGAGATTTCATCAACAGCACAGACCTACATTTTTTAAGACATTTTTTTAACTACCATTTTCGTCTATAAATAGTGACTTAAATAGAGTTTTTTTTCTAAAGTATTTCGAAAGTGTATTTATTAAGTGTAACAACTTATATATCAATATCTATAATGTAAGCCTATCAAAAAAAGGAATGAAAATAGCCTTTTTTAGCGTGTAAAGTGAGAAGACCCCTTAATGATATAGAACGAAGTTAAATACGTATTTGAAAATAATCAATATTCGTACATCTTTCAGTTCTTATGTATTTATTTTTGAAAAAGTCGACGAATTTCTTCTGCTTCACGACGGAAGCTCGTTTCTTTGTGTCTAAATCTCATCTGCTAGCGGAAAGCAAAGTGCGCACGAGCGCAGACGGAGAAAGTGGAGGGGACGTACATCAATGTATACATCGTGCAACAATATATAGGGCGTAATCGCTCGAATAACTGAGCATTCAGATGAACAAAATTATTGTTTAGATAATTGATATTTTGGATAACCCAAATCGTCATTCGGAAAATTGACGTTTCGGATAAACCAAATTGCCATTCGGATAATTGACGATCGAGTAATCGACGCTCTACTGTATCAACAAATACAGCTCATCAAAAAATGTTTTAAAGTAATCCTAAATCCAAGCTTCAATCCATGGGATTTTTTATTGAGCTTCACTAAATATATTAATAATCGTCACTATAAAATTTCAGGGTCGGTTATCAACCTAATTACAGAGAAAAGAAGATTAAAATTTTGAATTTTTCTGAAGGAATTCCGAGACGATATACAAAAACCCTATTTCCGGTCGTTACAAAAGTGTATATAATAGTGGGAATTTGTCAGATTCTTCAAAATAATCAGATTTACATACTTGACACTTGTAGTAATCCAATGCTCTCAGAAAAAATTACGCTCATTGACCTAATTTTTTGGAATATCAAGTTTAATTTGTACTTCCGGTATTGGATTTATTACCACTTGCTACGATAAAGAGGCGTGACAGCAAGGCAACAGATGACTGTAGTCCTAACCTCATCTCACACATTCGAATTTCCACACATATTTCATTTTTATCCGATATATTTCGCCAACCCAAATTTTCCACGCTTTTTGCTAATCGCGGCCCGAATCCAATGCTTTTTATTTTCCGCACCTGACATTGTTTTGACAGATCGACGTTGAAAAGCATGGAGGTTAAACTCGCCTGGTTAAGTAAAAAGAGACGGAGATAGAACCAAGGTTGTCAAATATCAAACCTAGAAATACTGCGCGAATCGACGGCATAACAATTTTTTTGCCATGCCTGCCCCGAAAGTGCGATTTTCGATTGGTGTTATTTCTCAACAATGCTTACTTTCCCGAACTAGTGCGGGAATGTAAGACTTTCCCTCACTAGTGCGGAAAAAAAACTATTTATAGCTCACTTTACCACATTGATTCACGAAAAAACGGTTTTTTCACGGTTGATAGTTTTTTGTTCTACGATTTTGGACCGATTGAGCAAACTTGAATGTAGCGAAATTCATTCAATATGAAACGTCAATTTATCACAGTCGTATTTGAATATAATTGCTATTGGTTTTGTTGAATCTCAAATCCCACTTTCGAGACAGTCATTGCAAAAAATAATGCATGGGACATGTGCGAAAAAAAAACGAATTACATCGCGCGTACGTTGCCGAATTCGCCTCGACTTATGGTGCATTTCTCACTCGTATTGGAATTATCACCGGGCGATGGAATTCGTTGTTGCCTGCACTTGTAGCCCAAATTACTATTTCATTTTTCTAATTAAATATGAACATTCATTAAACAGTTTACACATGGAAAATTGTAGTTATTACAAATTATTTCTTTTGCATATGTTAAAAATATCAGTTGTACAAGTCTCAAGTATGATCAGTGGCATGACTAGTGTGGAGCGATAGAATTACCTTAACTAAAAATGTCAGGCTTAGTCTACGTATTATCCCATTTACGACTCGTTCTATAAATCAGCTATTTTATTTTCAAATAGCCGCTACTTTGACCCAGGATTATGCGTCGAAAAGTTCCGCAATGCGTGATCTGACACGCACTTGAACCCTTTTTGTATAATGCATTGTATACGTCGTTTTTTTTTCTTTATAATACTTAAACTGTAATGATTTTCGTACAGGCGGCTGGAAAGTACAGACAACAGGGTCGCAACTACGTAGTCGAGGACGGTGACATAATATTCTTCAAATTCAACGCTGGTGCCGGGCTCAAAGACGCTAAAAAGAAGTGATGGCACGCCTCGCTCGTGCTGCTCCTGGTTTACATGTACATCAATATGATTCTATTATCATGTTGCATAAAACAACGCATTTACTAATCACGTTTCTACCGCAGTCTTTATCCGACATCGTTTCGTATGCGTATTTTGTACGTACTTTTTTGTGTTCCTTTTTTTCAAGTCTAGACATAAGAAAAGAAATGGTCCTCAGTTTTTTAAATTAAGTTTGGAAAGTCTGCTCGTCTCGCCGATCAAGGAGCGAGCTCAACCGTGTGAATTTGGACGAGCGTAATAGTACAGATTGAGGCGAGAAAAATGAAAAGATGTGTCTTTATACGATGTTCAGGCGTATTCACTAATTATCTTTTTTCATTCAATGATTTGTTTGCATTTTTTTTATAAGAAGATTGAAATCATTTGATTACCCTTGATCCGCAACAAATCGCGATAAAACGTAGGAATGTTAAGATCGATGCCGATGAAACGAAGAAAAACGAAGAGAGCACGTTTCATGATAATGGCAACAACCAATCCTACATACGATCCAAAAACTCCTGTGAATTCTTCAGAAAATCTTGTTCATAAATCCAAATTAAGAGGGGCGAGACCTTTAGGCGAGGAAAAAACCATTTTTGAGACTTAGGGTATGTTTCATTACTATTTTTCGACGTTACGTGGTATGTTTTTAAAAAAATAATCTTTAAAAATGGCGCAGCTATGGTACGGTTTTCTAAACGGGTTGCGGCGCATGTTGTCAGACGGCGTGACACGTAGCATCGGCGGGATGAAAAAAACCAACGATGATTTTTTTTACATTAACACTCATCCGCAGAGTATGAACCAAGAAAAAGTGAGAAATGTTGACAATCCATGAAATGGTACGCTTTGAAAAAAAATGAATTTTCCGAAAAATGGCTGCATTTCGCTTTAAAAAATACTTTTTTTTTAAATTTACGACAACATTTAGGGTCACGTTCTAGACAATTAGGTTAGAAAGATTTATATCAAGTTTGTTTGGGTTTGTCGGTCGATTATATTTTAACTATACGTCACGCCAGTTTTCGAAATGCAGTTTAGAAGAGCGTGTCATACCTCCGGCATTTTTGAAGATTAATAAAAAAAATACCATGTTATAGCCAAAAGTAGTAATAAAATATACTCTGAGTCTCGAGAATGGTGAAGAAATCTTTCCTTTTAAAAAAGATAATGAAAATCAGCAAATATTTTTTTCGCCTAGAGGTATCTCCCTCCTTAATGCACTCTGTCCACACAAGACTCGAGGCCAACGCTCAGAGTATTGTGTAAGAAAAGGACGGAAATCCGAAGTAGATGGTACTTCTGGCCTCAGTTTAAAGTTTATTGCAACGTTTTTGCATACCACGCTGATGATAGTATCGGTACAGTAATATTTATTAAAAAGAGAGGAAAAATCCGATGCTTAGATTGTGCCATTAGAATCCATTTTTGGCCCACTGTCTCCTGATGCACTATTCTTCAAAAAGTTTATTACACAAAGCTAGACGATTTCAGTCGCACTGTGAACACTGCTAATCACTTTAAATAACAATTATTTGGCAGCCAAACTTGTTTTAAACTCTCTTTGCGGCTTGTTTTACATTTTGGAACGGGAATTAACAATTTCGTGTCATTTTGTACAGAGCAATAACAAGTGCGTCGTTTTACCATGTGCTTGCTTCAATTTTGCAGATTGGAATAGTGGCCACGCTTACATACAGGTCTTGCGACTCGATATAATTTTAACGGTGGGGGTGACCGCAGGATTGAAGGCGTTTTGGTGTCACTAGTATCGAGGGATGTTTTTTTCATGGCTACAACATAACCTACGTTTTCTGTGCTTCCAAGTATGTAGTTACCGCATAGTGCAGTCAGTCGAGTGCTATAAGAAATTAACAATCGTTTCTATGCAGTTATATTAAATAGGATGACGGACAAAGGTGGGCACAGTTAATTCAAAAGTTAATCGTTAATTCGTTACTCAAAAAGTTAACTTCGTTAATCGTTACTGCGTTAAGTTTTTGTAAATTTAACGGAAGTTAAAATTATCCGTTAAAAGTTAACTACTCAGACGTCGTATGGATATTTAAGTGAGTGTTCAATGTAAAAGATATTAGAAGAAGGTGAGCTGGGATACAAATATACAATACAATACACAGGTAAATAAAACAATTCGGTAGATTGAGTATTAGATTTTTTAAGTAAGAAAATACATCATACATCACATATGGTAACATTAACAAAGTAATCATGTAATCAATTCTTCGTACAATTTTACTCATCTTGCATCAGGTGCATGTTTCCCTTCATAAACATTACTATATTAAAATTATCATCAGAGAGAGATGATCGTTTATCGCGTAAAATATCTTTTCCTGTAGAAAAAAAGACGTTCTACAGCCGCGCTAGACGGAATAGCAGTGTTATATCTATTAAATAGATTTATTAACACTGCTTTACCTAAAAATGCAGCATCTGATAAAGAGTCTTTCGACTTCGAGTCGAGCCAAGTTCTCACCAAATTGTGAGCTTGGATTCTCAAAGATTTGTGGCCTTTTGACCTCTCTTCAAGCCGCGTGACGGAGCTAAAAAAATCATCTCCTTCTTCTTCATTATTGCTGCTTCCGTTGATGCTAGCACTTTCGTTCGCGTCCCTTTCTCTATTCAGAGCATCTTCAATTTTTTCTTCCATAAGCTTCTTGACTCTTGACACCTTGCTGCTGTCATATTTTTGCAGCCACAGCAGTCGAAACTTTGGGTGAAAGGCTGCAGCCAGTTGGCATTCTTCATCCTCCATTAATCGTTCGAATCTTTTTTCAATCCCAGACAATAATGCATTGACTAAAGGGGTACAACAATGCACCAGCGGTTTAATATCCTGCAGTTTGAACACCGTTGTTGCAATCGTTGGCAGTAGAGTCCCAAGATATGCTTGAGCTTCGCCTTGAATTAAATCGAGCGCTCTAGCCACTGGTGACATGACCTGCAATATTATAAATAAAATTATATATTTAGGTAAATAATTGACTCAGTAAAAATACACTGTTATATTGGGTACAAAGTACTTTGTACTTAGAATTATAATAGATTATATGTATTAAGTATTAACGCTATTAACCACATATTCCTTCATTATGGCCACATCTTGATCGTTGAAAGGTTTTAAGTTGATTTGAGTCATAACTCTACGAAGAGCAGGCCTTTTTGTTTCCAAAATTGCGTTGAGGACCACAACAGCGTCATAAGTGGAGTTCCATCTTGTGGTATTCGGTATAACCAGTTTCCTCCCCAATTCAGACTCGATATTGTCACTTGCCACTGTGCTGCGAGATTGTAGATTCCAAATGGCGCGAGCTTTTGCCATAGCAGCACGGTATGGAGTTTTGAAAATAGATATTTGTAGAGCAGTATCAGCATCTTTGGTCGCTACTAAGTTGAATGTGTGAGCAGCACATCTCATGTGAACGGGTAAATCGAGGCTTTCCACATTGGTATTACTGCCATCAGATGCAGCAAGCACATTTTCCAACGAAATATATTCAAACTCTTGTTCCACGGAAGAGTCAGATAAAAGGCCAGTAACAGCATCATCAGTGTCGGAGCTCACATCATGTGATGTTGATGGCATATCTGGCAATATATCAGCTTCCGTACCAAATTGTACGAAGGCCTTCACAAAGTTGCTGCCGTTGTCAATTGTCGTTCTAAAAATGAAAAATTATATGTTGAGATTTACAAGACATTCAGTCATAAAATAATTCAAAATGTTTTTGTAGATATCAATTAATTAAACGATTTCTACCAACTTACTTACCTAGTTACTTTTTTCTCGATGTGGAACTCATAATGAATGTTAATCATCATCTGTGCAAGTACATCATATGAATGAACACCTTTTATTCTCATGCAAGATAACACGGCATGCATTCTTGCTCTGGTAACAGGATCTATCCAGTGGACAGTCATTCCCAAGTAACTTTTCCGATGAGCAGACCAGCAGTCTGCTGTTGTAGCCAACCAATCGATTTTGCCGAGTATGCTGAAATAAAAAAAAAAACAATTTAATTTCACAGAAGAAAATAATTAAAAAAAATTTGTTTGTTCTTCATAAAAGATACTTACTCAATCAAATGCTGTTTCAACTGAGCATGCGAATCAACGATACACCTCCCCAATGTCCTTCTGGAAATTAAACTCTTACTGGGGTTCAACATTTTAATGAGTTTCACAAACGTGACGGATTCTACAACATGTAGTGGAATCATGTTTGCTACAAAAAAGTTTACGATACATCGGTCCACACTAGTTTGAGATACGCCGCTGCCAGTAGCGACAATGCCAAAAGATTCGCCAATGCTTTGTTGCCGTAACCTTTTCGTAGACGGAGGTGAAAACAAATTACCGTTGCTGCTGCTATCAAGATTATTGACGTCGAAGCTCGGAACGCGGGTTGGACGGAATTATTTATTAATACCGCGTTTGTCGCGTCAAATATTGTGGCTTCGGCGTGCAAGATGCAGAAAACGACGGCCCACTTCCCGGCTTTCCTACGCTGCAGGATCGTTTCGCGGCGTCTTTCTGTAGTCCAAGTTGATCTGTGAACCGGGAGGGAAAGCCAAGCGAACGAAAGCCAAAGTGTTAGCCACGATGAACAGATTTTTATTATATTTTTCCCAAATGAATACTGGAAAGTGAGATTGGGATACAAGAACTACGTACGTGGCAAAAAAAATGAAATAAATATTTACAATGAGTGGACTCGTATTTACATGGATAACGTATTATAATTAAAACTCTACTAAAAATAATGTGAGGGGGGATGACTACGCAAAGGGGGAATTAGAAGAACTAATTAACACCGAGTTTGAAGAATTATGACCGGGTTTGCGGTAAGGTGGGGGGGGGGGGGGATTTTTGTCCCTTCCCTTGCGGTAACTCGTAGTTAATGGCCGAACTTCCCCGTTAAGGTAGGAGAGGTTAACCACTTCTTCAGTGATGGGGGGTTGTCGCTTCTTCAACGGCAGGGTAGCGCTTTTCAGCGCGGGGGGTAAGGGGGGAACCACCTTTCGGCGATGAGGATCCGCTTCTTCAGCGTGTAGGAGGGGTTGTCGCTTCTTCAGCGGCAGGGGGTCACTTTTCAGCGAGGGGTAAGGGGGGAACCACCTTTCTGCGATGGGCCGAAGAGAAACTGAGAGAAATTCGGTCCGCGCTCCGAGTCTTATTGACTAGCGCGTACCAGAAGGAAAGTCCGGCGCCTCGAGCGCGGCGGCTAGGGCCCGAAACTTCGGCGAGTTAAGGCGGGAACCGGAGCGTGCACTCCAGTGCGCGGGTCTCCCACCGCGGCGCTGGAGTACTCGACTCTTCCGGAAAAAATTGCGCTACGCGGATATCCCGCCGCGGCGCTGTAATCGCTCGGATATAAATGGTGTATAAATGTTGTACGCAGGGTGTGTGAGTGGTGTGTGAGTGTACGCAAGGTGTGCGAATGGTGTATTTTATATATTTAATTAAATCAAATGATTTGGACGTTTTTTCAGGTTCAAAGAATACGCAGGAGCGAAGACGGCAGCATAAAATTTAGTATATGCCAGGATGGCGTACAACAAGTGCCCCGTGCGTCGGCTCGATCCTGCGTGTTCCGTATTATTTTCGGGTTGAAGGGTGGGTTTTGGGAGGACGGGCCGCAAGTTGTAGGGCGACGTTCCTTGTTGAGTTGGAGTTCTTGTAGACGGGCGCGCATCGCGACGCCGTTTTTTTCGGGCAACCCGCCTCGTGGATTCCCTGGTAGATGCCCCGCCATGGGGTCCGGGGCTGGTCTGGAGGCCCGCGTCCACCGCGGGTGTTGACTGGACCCCTAGGTCCGTTCCAGTGGATGAAACCAGTGATGGTTCTGGCAGCGAACTGGCCGTAAGGTTTGGCCCGTTCACCTGGTTGTCCCGTCGAGCCGTATGGTTTGGCTCGGCCGAGACCGTAGGTGCCCCGCCATGGGGTGTGGTGATGGTTTCAGTAGATGGAACCAGCGATGGTTCCGGCAGCAAACTGGCCGTAAGGTTTGGCCCGTTCACCTGGTTGTCCCGTCGAGCCGTACGGTTTAGCTCGGTCGAGACCTCTGCGACTTCAGAAACGACGTTGGCGTGTTTTAATACCCCGCCGTGTACCTTGACCTCCCGAAGGCCCTTCTTAATAAGGTAAACCTCGCCTCCGAGATTTTTTATAACGGAATGTGGTCCGTCCCACGGAACCACAAAACCGGCGTGTACTCGCTCTACGGCGCTGGATTGGACATGCGTCCGCGCGTATACGAGATCGCCTGGTTGATATCTAGGTGAAGCTTCAGAGTGTGGAGCGTATTTGCTCTGATAAGTATGTTGATGCCTCTGAATTTGCAGAATCCGTTTCTTCCAATCTTGGGTTTCTGGTTTGGCGTGACCCGGGAATTTCCATTCACCGGGCTGTTGAAGACCTTTCCCGAGCAGCGCTTCACTCGGGGTAAGTCCCGTGGCGGCGTTACGCCAATTCCGTAGTTGGAATAGTATTTGTGGAAGCTGCAGATCCCATTCACGATGCGACTTATCCCTCAGCTGTAACCTCAAGCCTTTCTTGATCTCCTGGTTACGCCGTTCAGTGGGGTTGGCTCGTGGGTGATATGTTGCAGTTGTCCAGTTGTGAGCTTGCCATTTGGTACATGCATTACGCCATTTGGTACTGGAAAATTGGGGCCCGTTGTCGGACAGGATTTGTTTCGGGTACCCCCATCGGCAGAACACTTCCCTCTCTATCAGGTTTATGACTCTGGTTGCATCGGAGGACCCCATTGGAAAGGCCTCCATCCAACGAGAGAACAAGTCGGTCACCACCAGGATGAAACGCTTCCCGCGTCCTGACCGTGGGTATGGTCCCATAAGATCAACCGCCACCGTTTCCCAAGGTTGACGGGGTTGGTGGGGTCTTAAGCGATCTTGTGACTTCGGCCACGTGGACTTCAGACAAGCGCACACGTGACAACTCTTCACGTGCTGTCGGACATCCCTTCGGAGATTTACCCACGTGAAGCGGGCTTGTATCAGTCGAAGAGTCTCGTCCATCCCCGGATGACCAGCCATTTGCGAGTCGTGGTAGTACTGGAGCACCTTGATTTTTGCCTCCTGTGGTACTAAAAGTTTCCATTCGTCGTGGATGCGCTTATATATGGCGCCGTCGCGGAGCTCGTAGTCGTAGTTGAAATCTTGCGACTTGAGGATCTTGACGATGTTACAACAGGGTGTGTCCTTTTGTTGGTCCTCGGCTACCAGCTCAGCAAGGTTGTACTGCTGGATACCGAAGATCTCAGGTGTTTTTGATGAATTGATTTCGCTAGAACGCTCCGGTGGATGGAGAGGTTCTTCTTCCTCTGTTGTCTCTGGTTCCGTTATTTCTGGATGTTGGGCTAGCACGCCAGGCAGGTCGTGTGCCCTCCCTGGCACATGCTCTACGGTGAAATTGAGCTCTTCTAGGAGTATGGCCCAACGACTCAGCTTGTCCTTTTCATCCTTAGTTCGTTTCAGCCAATTCAACGCTCGGTTATCCGTTCGTAAGATGAACGGACGATCCTCGAGGTAGTTCCGGTAACGTTTGACCGCCCAGACGATCGCGAGGCATTCTTGCTCGTTGGTGTGATATCTTTTCTGCGTAGCATCGAACTTGGCACTCGCGTAGCTGACGATGTTCCTGGTTCCATCGGCGGCGAGTCGAAACAAAACGGCTCCCATGCCCTCTTCGCTCGCATCAGTCTGCAGGATGTACGGTAGTTTCGGATCGGGACGACTCAGTTTGAGCGGCCTCTGGATCTGCTGCTTGATCTCGTCAAAAGCCGTTTGAGCCCTTTCGGTCCACTTGAATTTACCCTTTGAGGTTAGGAGGTCAGTGATAGGCAGAGAGGTGATGGCGAAGTACGGGATGTACTCGCGCAACCAGTTGCACGTCCCCATGAAACGTTGGATATCTCTACGCGTCCTCGGGGTGGCAAAATCGACGATGGCGGCAATGTGCTCCGGCTGAGCCTGGTTAACGGTCGTGTTAACTGTATGCCCCAAGTACTTCAGCTCCGTCTTGCCGAGGATGCACTTCTCGGTGGAGCAAGTGAGTCCATGGGTCTCCAAGCGTTCGAAGACTAAGGCGAGGTGGTTGAGATGTTCCTCCCAGTTGCCGGAATAGATGATAATGTCGTCTAGGTAAACGACACATATTTTGTTGATTACACCAACGAGGACCTCCTGGCTCATCATCTTCTGGAAGGTATTGGGAGCGTTCTTCAAGCCGAATGGCATAACGCGGAACTGATAGGTAGCCCCGTCTGGCGTAGTGAAAGCGGTGAATTTCTTTGACTCCTCGCACATGGGTATCTGCCAGTATCCGCTTTTCAAATCGATGGTGGAGAAGATCTTAGCTGCACCGAGTTCCTTTAGAGCCTCATGTATCTTAGGCATGGGCTGGGAAACATCCTCCGTGATGCTGTTGAGGCGTCGGTAGTCGACGCAAAACCGTGGAGTACCATCCTTCTTTTTAACGATGACGATCGGTGAGCTGTATGGTGAGGAGCTGGGCTCGATAATGCCTTCCGACAGCTTGGTTTGGACCTGCTCCTGGATGACCTTCTTCTTCGAGTCGGAGTATTTGTACGCAGGTAGCCGGAAAGGACGGTCGGCCATCAGTTTAATGGCGTGCCTAGCACTCTGAGTCTGCTTTAACACCCCCGGTGTGTCGAAGAGCCCTTTGTAGTAACTAAGAAGCTCGTGGTATTTTGCAGACCACTCCGAAGGTATCCCGTTCGTCAAGGTAGGAGCGGGACGGTGTTGCCCCGGTGTATGAGGGGTTGGCGAATCGATGAGCTGGACCGAGAACCGCGTAAATTTACCCAAGTAAAGACGGCCATTCTGGGTGTTGATAATTGTTCCCTGCGACTTTATCCACGGATAACCCAGGATCAAGTTCTCCCGAGACTCGGGCGCGACCCAAGCTTCCATTTCGAGTGGGTGCCCCTGGACGTGGATTACCGTGGATATTTTTCCGGTGAGAGGCATCTGGGACGTTTTGTCGGCTAGACGGGCGTTAGACGTTATCGGTTCCACGGATACACCCGTCGGGATACAGTTCGGATGTATGAAACAATGGCTAGCGAAGCTGTCGATTGCTGCAGGTATTTCTCGGTCGTTGATGGTTACCAGGATGTGCGGAAGTTCGTTTCTTCCGTCACGTAGGCTAGTGATCCCTACTTGTGGGCTGGGGCGGCTGGTCCGGGCGCTTCCGCCGCCCGTTTGGCGTTTTCCGACTTCGACTGATCTTTTTGTCGTTGTGCCAACACCGGGCAATCCCGATGAAGGTGCCGTTCGGGACAGTGCCAGCACTTAGGCGGGACGTTTGCAGAAGGTTCAGTATATTTTGCCCCGGGGAGGGTTCCGGATTTGACGGGTTCCTCCCTCTTTGGACGCGGTGGAACGGGGTATTCACCTAAGTCATACCCGGCTTCAATAGCCCTAGAGAGCAGACAGGTGAGAGTTTGCGGTTTAGAGGGTCGGATGACTATCCTTAAATTTGGCTTTAATAATTCCAAGAGCGTAGATACTCTGGTTTCCTCGGGTTCAGTCCCTCGGATTCTTTGGTAAAGCAGGAACTTTTGTTGGAGAAAAATGCCCGCATTCTCGCGGTCACCCTGCTTTCTGGAAAAGAGCTGGGCGTGTAGCCGCGAGAGAGTGACGGGATTATTATATTTAGCTAATAGGAGCTCTTTAAACTTTGGCCATTCAAATTCCAAAGCCTGGTACATCGACCACCATCGCTCGGCGTCACCTTTGAGCCTCTCGGTGGCGGTGGATGTACGAGCTGTATCAGGGGTTAAAGTCTGTTGAAAGTATTTCTCGCAATTAGCGAGGAACTTTATTGGATCCTCGTGATCCGCGCCACTGTACGTAGGTAATGGTGGACGCGGGGGGATGGCTTGAAGAGCCTGAAAAAGGGCCCCGAGTTGGAACACAGGTTCCTGTGGTGGTGGGGCCAATGGAGGTGCCGTGGGTGGCACATCATTATGATGATCCTCCATTATTGTGTGACTTGGACTAGGTTCGGGAGTAGGATTGGGCGCCACCGGGTTTAACACTCCCGGAAGTGAGGTGTTATTTTCGAATAAAACGCGAGTAACCGAACTTTGAGGAGTTCGCTTCATGGGCATCTTCCTCGGGCGTCCGGCACGACGTTTAGGAGGATCGGTTTGGGGAGTTGAGACTCTCATAGGGTCGTAGGTGGGGATCACGTTAAACCCCTTAAATGGCCCCACGTTGGGCGCCAAAATATTGACGTCGAAGCTCGGAACGCGGGTTGGACGGAATTATTTATTAATACCGCGTTTGTCGCGTCAAATATTGTGGCTTCGGCGTGCAAGATGCAGAAAACGACGGGCCACTTCCCGGCTTTCCTACGCTGCAGGATCGTTTCGCGGCGACTTTCTGTAGTCCAAGTTGATCTGTGAACCGGGAGGGAAAGCCAAGCGAACGAAAGCCAAAGTGTTAGCCACGATGAACAGATTTTTATTATATTTTTCCCAAATGAATACTGGAAAGTTAGATTGGGATACAAGAACTACGTACGTGGCAAAAAAACGAAATAAATGTTTACAATGAGTGGACTCGTATTTACATGGATAACGTATTATAATTAAAACTCTACTAAAAATAATGTGAGGGGGGATGACTACGCAAAGGGGGAATTAGAAGAACTAATTACCACCGAGTTTGAAGAATTATGACCGGGTTTGCGGTAAGGTGGGGGGGGGGGATTTTTGTCCCTTCCCTTGCGGTAACTCGTAGTTAATGGCCGAACTTCCCCGTTAAGGTAGGAGAGGTTAACCACTTCTTCAGTGATGGGGGATTGTCGCTTCTTCAGCGGCAGGGTATCGCTTTTCAGCGCGAGGGTAAGGGGGGAACCACCTTTCGGCGATGAGGATCCGCTTCTTCAACCTCAGGGTAGCGCTTTTCAGCGCGGGGGGTAAGGGGGGAACCACCTTTCGGCGATGAGGATCCGCTTCTTCAGCGTGTAGGAGGGGTTGTCGCTTCTTCAGCGGCAGGGAGTCACTTTTCAGCGGGAGGTAAGGGGGGAACCACCTTTCGGCGATGGGCCGAAGAGAAACTGAGAGAAATTCGGTCCGCGCTCCGAGTCTTATTGACTAGCGCGTACCAGGAGGAAAGTCCGGCGCCTCGAGCGCGGCGGCTAGGGCCCGAAACTTCGGCGAGTTAAAGCGGGAACCGGAGCTTGCACTCCAGTGCGCGGGTCTCCCACCGCGGCGCTGGAGTGCTCGACTCTTCCGGAAAAAATTGCGCTACGCGGATATCCCGCCGCGGCGCTGTAATCGCTCGGGTATAAATGGTGTATAAATGTTGTACGCAGGGTGTGTGAGTGGTGTGTGAGTGTACGCAAGGTGTGCGAATGGTGTATTTTATATATTTAATGAAATCAAATGATTTGGACGTTTTTTCAGGTTCAAAGAATACGCAGGAGCGAAGACGGCAGCGTAAAATTTAGTATATGCCAGGATGGCGTACAAAAAGATCAAGGCTTGAACAAGGCATTGAATAGTTTTTCTTTTTGCCTCGCGTTGACCCTGCTTTTACTTTTTCTTCAAACTGTCCATATTTTGATGCATGCATCCTCTTCATGTGTTGTTTCAAATTATTAAGGCTAGAAGCGTGAGCCTTGATTGTACAAAGCTTTTTCAAACACAGTTTACATTGATACATCAACTTTTCTCCCAATTTAGATTTTAATAAAATATAATCGTTCAAATGTGGCCAAGGATTTTCATATTGAATCTGTTCATGTTGAGATTGAGAACCAGCAGATGTAACCCTGCCGTTGTTGCTCTCATTCTCATCAACAGATTCAATACATTCTGGATCGTGACATGCTTCAGTGTTCATGATGTAATCTCGTGATAAATCTCACCAACACGAAAAAAAAATACTTTTTTGCTCGTTGTAAAAAGTTAGGTTATAAAATTAATATCCATCACCAATCGAATCCTCAACACTTGAAAAACAATACCGCCGGTCTGATCAGATTAAGGCAGGATTCTACTTTGAAACTTTGAAAAAAAAAATTTTTTTTTTTACATTTTTCGAAAGTAAATATGTTCAAGAATGTTCGGTCAAAATTTTATAAAGTTCCAAGCAGTCTAACTATCCTTTTTCGCCTTTCGAACGCACCTACCTATCACTCACCAAAACTTTAAACGCGTTTTTCTCGAAACGACATTTTCAAGTACCGTGGTCGCGATAACTCAAAAAGTACTGAACCGATCCTTATGAAATTTGGAACACATATTCTATATGTGTGTACCAACCGACCTAACTACAATCAACTTAAAATTTTGATTAGAACTATTTTTTTATTGCAAAAAAGACCCAAAAAATACGCATTTTTTTTCGTATTTTAGCCGCCATTTTGTTAATTTTGCACGTATATAAAATATTCTAGTTAGGTCGGTTCCTGAAGACATACTGAACATGAAACTATTTGATTTTTTTGTTTCAGACCATCCGTCGGGAAGATTTCACGACCACGGCAACGGTACCTGCTTTTCGAGGCGTTGGCTTTAAACATATTTTACGTGTACAAAAAATGAATAAAATACATTAAAATTTTTTTTTATGTACTTAAAGAGTGTATTTATTGGACAGTTTAAACCCCATATCGATATCTTTAATAGTATTCTCAGAAAAAATTCACGAAAATAGCGTTTTTTTCGTGGTTTCAAAGTAGAATCCTGCCTTAATCAATCGTACAATAAAATCGAAATGATAAGATACGGATATTCCACAATACCACAATCCACACTCTGACGAAGTCGCAACACGGTAATGTACGTAAAAGTAAATATACTAACAACTACTAACAACGAACACTCCACAACACTAACACTCCACAACTCTACAGCGACACCGCGACACGGTACGGTGCCATACGGCCATGCATCGAGTTGGGTTAGGTCCGCGTTCACGTGAGTGCGAGAGAGACATCGAAGCGGACCTCTCTCTCGCACTCACGCTCAACCCGGACATAATACTCGTCTCCCGTGGTACGAGTCGTACGAGTCCGGCTTCCGTCGCACGAGTACGAGCGTGGCGTGGCCGACGTGGCGCGCAATTCAAACAAAATCACGTCGGCAACCAATGTAACGGACTAGTTAACGGAAGTTCCATTTAACGGAAGTTAAGAAGTCCGTTAATGATTTTTGAAGTTAACTTAAAAGTTAAATCGTTAACCAAAAAGTTAACTTCGTTAATTAACGATTAACGGATTAACTTTTTTCTGTCCAGCTTTGATGACGGAATCCTACCAAAGTGCAATCCTACCTAAGTGCAAAAGAGGCTACAGAAGCATCTCAATTATTACAATTGAGTAACGGGTATAAAATCATGTGCGAAATTAACATTTTTTTTTCGTATGAAGAAGTGATTCACTCATAAAATTAATTACACATCTATTTAGTATGAATATCAGGCTGTTAGAAAAAATATATATATATATATATTTCGATGGCCGACTACTAATATTTTCTTTTGTTATCTTTTTTAGGCGGTCCGCGGCGTGGCATTTAGCATCCACAATTTTTGACCTATAACAAAAAACATAAATTCTCGTCAATCTACATTAGAATACCTAGAGAAGTACGAACGGAATTTAAAAATATTGTTTTGTTCAAAAGTTGTAGGTATTTTAACTTAAGAAATGAATTTTCAGTGAAAAATTTCGTTATAACTGCTCATAAACTGCTCATAAAATGAAAAGTTTTCGATTAATCAGAAATTCCGTACGTACTTCTCTGCGAAATGCAATTACGAACAAAACTTTTAAATGTAAAGTAAATCGAGTGAAAATTGTTCAAGTTATTTGTCATGCTAATTGGAAAAAAGCTGTTTCGAGTAGTCGGCCATTTTGTACATCGAAAGAAAAATATATTTTTTTTAACAGGTTGACATTCATACTAAATAGATGTCTAATTAATTTGATGAGTGAATCATTTTTTTATACGAAAAAAATTGTTAAATTCGCACATGCTTTTACACCCGTTACTGTGGCCTGAGGCCTTAATTACTGGATAGATTTTTCAGATTTATAGTCGTCAGTTTGTGAGTTCATGTATTTGTATTTGCATAAAGCATTAGTTTTCAAATAACTTGTGGAAAATGTAGACTCTTAGGTTAGGCTATAACGCGCATGCGTTAATTTTGAAATGTGCTCTGCCTTCAAAATACGTTCGCCTTCCACGAAATTGCGTTCTTTCGGATTGGTACCGGCCCAGTCATAAATTGCACTAACACTTATCATAATATCACAGAAATTTGCACTAAATTACACGACTGCTTACGTTTCACGATCCTCTTGTCGCCGCCATGTTTTTTAGGCTCCGCCCATATGGCACATCCCAATAGCCATACTGGTGTCAGCAGGTTTCAACAGCTCAAAGTATAGAACACCCTTGCAATCCCACCATATGCACAGGAGTTCTTACCGTGAATGTGGGGTTTAGTGGTCGATCTCGATTGCGCACTCGAGTTAACCCACGATTTACGTTTTTTTTATTGTCAAACAACACCTACTTCCCATCGCCGGTCACTATTTTCTGCAAAAAGTCGTTCTTTTCTAAGCAAAACAACACAGGAAAGCTGTGTCGCATCCTGTCTCTTTATTGCTTTCCGAAACCGCGTGTGGAACTCAGCAGGTTGCCGAGCTTCTTTAAACGACTGGAAATGTCTTGTTGGGTAACTGCTAAGGGGGCGTAACCAATTACGTAACGCAAAATTTCCCAATTTTTTGGGCAACAAAAAATATTTTTATAAAAATTGAAAATCGGTTAATAAGTTTTTAAGTATTCGCTCGGACAAGGTCGAAAAAACTAGTTTCGAGAAAAACGCGTTCAAAGTTTTCGTTCCGTGTTTCTTGACATTAAGTTATATTTTTTTTAGAATATCGATACTTACATCGAAGTATCTAGTCTCGGGCGATATGACAGTTCTTCATCTTCATGATAGTTCACAAAATAATAACAGCCTGTACTTTATCTATTGTAAATGATGCCACACCTGTAGGGACTGAGGTCACTAACCGGTCGCGCTACCTATTCTCACTAAAGTGACTATAACTCCATCAATTTTCGGACTTGTGAATAAAAATGTTGCCAACATATTTTTAAATACATGTACTTTCAAGAATTATAAGAAAAAGAAAATTCCTTTAAATTTTGCTTGGGGGATGTGGGAAAGCTACTGCGCACGTTCTTGCACAGTGACTTTCCCCTTAACTGACATTGCGTATAGAAAGCTGTGAGCTGTCCACGGTAAAATTGCACACGAGGTTTAAATTAAAAATTTGAACATGCAGACATTTGGCTATTTCTGGCAGTTTTAAAATCGTGACGTAACGGAAACCTTGACCCCCTCAATTGCGTTACGTAATTTTCCACGGCCCCTAATGTAGTAGCAAGCTCCGATTGCGTTTAGCAAAGATTTTCGTCCAGCAACTGCTTCAAATCTTCGTTTTCAATTTTTTGGTCCCTCTGCTCTCTCGCCATCTACGAGGTCGAACTTTCCACTTCGGGACTTTTGAAACCACTTCTTGACGGCACTGATGATCAGCTTTCCCCAATGCCTCACAAATCATCTTAGCCTCGGAAGTATTCTTTCTTTTTCAATTCAAATGTGAAAAGCTTACAGTGCCTAATATGCGCGTCATTGTGTCTAATTGCTCACTGTGTTCACGATGTATATTTTGAGATTAGGTTAAGCTGATGGTCCAGAATTTTTTTCGTTTAAATATTCAATAAAGCTGTTTTTATTCTCAGGCCGAGTACTTATTTATACACCTAAACATCGTGTCACCGACAAAACAAGTGTCGTCGCCATCCGAATACCAGCCATACGAAGGAGAATTTGATTTAACTGACCAAATGCGTCGATACGTTGCGCAATTCGGGAATGGAAAATCGCAAGAGCAAAAATTAAAGAAAAATACTCGTTCGTTAATTTTCACTCGTAGGTTGCCGAGTGATAGCCCGGCTCATTTATTCTGACGTTACGCACGTTCGGAATGATAACGAGCCATCGGATTCGATCGGTTCCAGCTCGTCGTTGCACGAATCCTGCCCAGCCTTTGGCGCGATACTCAACGGGCAGCTGTGGCGAGTCCTAACCAGACATTTTTCACTCTATTAAATCCATTATTCGCCCCTTACTAATGAAGCAATCATCCCTTCTCCGCGGTTCCGTTGAGAAGACGCGATTCCAGCCATTGATAAAATTCTATCTCGGCTCTCAAAACGCCCTCGAGTCGTCTCTTCGCCGATGGTTTCAGCAGGAATCTACGATGGTCATGCAACTTCTCCTTGGGTCCTGTTAAAATTAAAGGGAGTTGAAAAAGTGCAAAAAAATACATGGCGCTAAAGGATCCTTGTACATTGGGGCAAAGTGAACAAATTATGAGCTATGTTCACTACCCTGCTTTCCTAATGTAACTATGAGTTTTATTTACCACTATAGCGTTATCATTATATCAGGACAACTTTCTGCATAATTAACAAGAACAATTTTTTGGTAATTATACAGGAGGTAAGCCTTACCTCGGATGGTATTGACCTTGAAATATGTTGTAGAGGAGGTAATTCCGAACGAGTTTATATATATGTGTGTTTGTGCGCGCACGCCCGTGTGTGTGGGTGGGAGGAGTGCGTGTTGTTATGCGCGCGTTCGGCGCGCGCGCGCGCGCGCGCGCGCGCGCGTGTGTGTGTGTGTGTGTGTGTGTGTGTGTGTGTGTGTGTGTGTGTGTACACCCTTGGCCAAAAGTTTGGGGTACCCTGCAATTTTTCTTTCCGGACAAAAAATTGAATATTTCAGCCAAAAAAATCGGAAACCATTTTACCAAACGGGTTTTTGAAGTGGATAAAGACAGCGTCAATTTGCTTTTTTAATTATTTTTTTTGAGTCCGGTACGTCATTTTGGAAATGGCGGTTTTTCACAATTTTTGCACCTTGCAAAGTCGTTCGCTGGACTTCGGAGAAATAGAAATCTCGCTATTTGGTGGAATTATTTTCGAGAAGGGAAATGTTGCTTTAGTTTGGTTTTTTTTAAATTGCGATTTTGTTCGTAAAGAAATTTAGTTTTTCTTGAAAAAACGGCAGGTTTTCGTAAAGCCGGCATCGTGCAGCGTATCGTGAAAACTATGAGGTTGAGAATATTTGTCCTCAGGACTAAAAAGTTTTTTTTGTTGTTATTTTGGAGTTGTTAAATTTTTTTGTAATTACTTTATTTTTCCCGATCATCTTTGATTTGGATGACAGTCAGTACTCATTCGTTTGACTCTGTATAAGCTCAGAACGTCAGTTGATTCGTATGACGTACAAATTTAATTATTTCCGTTTTCTTGAAACGTTACTTTGAAACGAAGATGTTTTAATGAAAACATCTTCGTTTCAATGTAATGGCAATCAATCAGATTAGTCGTCGACGATCAACCAAAACCAGCGATGAAAAAAAAAATGTTGCCAAAAGAATCTGTAATAATGTAACATCTCCAAAATAACAAAACAAAACTTATTAGTCTTTATCACAAATATTCTCAACCTCATAGTTTTCACGATATGCTGCACGATGCCGGCTTTACGGAAACCTGCCGTTTTTTCGAGAAAAACTAAATTTCTCTGCGAAAAAAATTGCAAACATCTTTTTTAAAAAACGAAACTAAAGCTAACACTTCCCTTTCCGAAGTCCAGCGAACGACTTTGCAAGGTGCGAAAATCGTGAAAAACCGCTATTGTCAAAATGAGATACCGGGCACAAAAAAAAATCGGAAAAATAAAATTAAAAAAGCAAATTGAAGCCGACTTTATTTTCTTCAAAACCCCGTTTGGTAAATTGCTTCCGATTTTTTTTGGTCGAGATATTTAATTTTTTGTCCGGAAAGAAAAATTGCAGGGTGCCCCAAACTTTTGGCCAAGGGTGTGTACACACACACCCTTGTGTGTGTGTGTGTGTGTGTGTGTGTGTGTGTGTGCGTGCGTGCGTGCGTGCGTGCGTGCGTGTGTGTGTGTGTGTGTGTGTGTGTGTGTGTGCAACGTACGGGAACGAGTTCTTCACGATGTTTTGAACCCTTACAAGTTTGAATAAACGAATAAACGTCACAGTGTATGTTGAGTAGAATATACACTACTGCCACCACACCCACGCATACACACACCCACATCCAAACAAACATAAACAATCGTGAACAAACAGAAATAAACACATACACAACAAGAATTAAAAACTCTGATTTGCTTAAATAGCCGATTTATTGAACAATGAGTTCATCGTCAATGGCAATAAGAAGCATCACTACAGTTTCGTTTAAAAATGCACGTATGCATAATACTTCTGACACTAAAAAAGCGATGAATGAGTCGTTTCCATGCCTCAGTATATAGGAGCGAAGTTAGATAGCATCTAAAAAACAACATACTGAAGGTCAAAGTTATACAAAATAAGGCCTACTTTCTGTATAATTACCCAGAAATGAAGTATAACTCAAGGATGAGTGGTAATGAGTTTCACAAAAATTGGTGATAGACTCCTCATCGTAGGAGGGTTTTCAATTTTTGCAAGATACATTTCACTCGGGATTTCATACATGGTGAAGTGCCAAACGAGACTGGCGTTTGTTCGAAGGCTAGATGAAAATTGTTCAAATCAAAAAGCATTTTTGAAGGCTAGATCAAAATTGTGCAATTTACAAAGCCTTATTGAAGACTAGATAAAAATTCAGCAAATTAAAAATGGACTCGTTGCTTCGCCGTAATCATATGTCGCTTGCAAAGCCTTCTATAGGAAAACGAACATATCGCTCGCTCTATTTGTGCAAAAGGTATTCACTCTCCCAACAACGAAACCCATTGTTGCTCCGCAAAATAAAAATGCAATTCGAAATAGTCGAATTATTGAACTTGGATCGAACAGCGCTTGCGTAAGTTTTTTAATTTTCTCGAATGAAAAAGCATTGTGAATGGTATTGCAAAAAAGGCGACAAAACCAAAGTTTATTCTGAAAAAGTGGCGATTGTACGATTTTTTCGCCATCGGGTTTGCTGATGAGGTTTCATTTTCCACAAACGTGAAGATCGCTAACCATGATACATATTGCTCATGACTGCGACGGATATCAATGTGACTTACGAATTTTCTTGTACAACTGCATCGCGCCGTTGAAAAAATAGGGGAATTCTCGTTTAAGCGCCTCGAGGGTTACGTCGATATGATCGAGAATTCCAACCACGCGATACCATCGCGATACGTTGTCCATGGCACGTTTCAATGCCCACTCGTTGTTCCTCTTTCTAGAGATTAAAAAAGAAAACGTTTTGCTCGAGCTTGGTACACGGGTTTAAAAAAACAACGTAACCAGCTTCAAACAGATGAATACGCGATATTTTACGATTTTACAAGTCAAAATTGCCGTGATAATCGTTAACTGATGGACCACACGTACGAAAAAAAAAATTCCCGCGTAGAGATCGGTCTCGCCTCGGGGCTCATCGTTGTGACCTGAACATTTTTTTCAACTGGCGATTAAAAAGTGAATTGTGAGCACGGATTGTTTATAAATGAATCGCTATGATGTACACGTTGAATTATTTATAAAAATAATTACACTTCCTGTCGTAACATATCGATAAATAATTTTTAAACAAATTCCCATTATTCCAGTGTACCTTTGCATGCACTTCCAGGCTTTTATGATCCCGTCCCTTTTACTTTGACTATACATTTGTCACTTTTCCCGACCCCCCCCCCCCCCCCCCGGGGGGGGAGAGGCCAAGAGATGATTCCCGACGAGGCCAACTTATTTTGTACAAGTATGGCGACCCTTGAGGAGTCGAATTACATAATAAATGAAAGGGAAATGAAGGTCATAGCGCTGGTAGTGGATACGTTATGGCAGGACGAAGTAACGAACTTGTGGGATAAATTACGGGCCTTGAACGATTTTGTACACAAAAAATCTTGCATTTTCCGATAGTTTATGAAAAATAATCCGGCGGAAGCAAAATGCTATACTCATGCGGTGTCGCTTACAGAATGCCATACCAATCGAAACAGGTACGTTTTTTTTTCTAAACGATTTCGTACAGGCTCATTTTTGTTTCAAATAATTCGTTTCCAGTAGACATTCACACAAATCGCCACGCAATACCGTTTTGACGGGTATAAATAGTCGCCATACTGCCGTAAAGTAGTCGATTTTTTAAAAGTTGCTAAACAATTTTTTACAGCCTATACATTTTTTTATCAGGTGTTTTTATGACTAGAAACAAAAATCCGACTACGCCATACCTGTGGGATGATTTAAATACGTATAATATTATTACAAAATTGTACCATTTTTTCGAGTATGGCACCACTTATGTACTTCACCATAAGTATGACACAATTTTTCCGAGGCATATTTTTACATAAGCTTTCGAAAAATCAAAACGCCATACTCTACAAAATCGTTTCACGTAGTTTTTTCCCTCACATCTTTACGCGAGTGCGACAGACTTCAGCATCATCCTCACGGTATGGGGCTTGTTTTTAAGGGGTCTTCTCACTTTAGACGCTACGAAAAAGGCTATTTTCATGATTTTTTGCTACGTTTATATCATAGTTATTGATATAAAAATTGTTACACTTAATAAATACACTTTCGAAATACATTTTAAAAAAATTGTTTAGCCAAGTCACTATTTATAGACGAAAATGGTAGTTAAAAAAAAGGCCTAAAAAATTGTAGTTCTGCGCTGTTGTGAAATCTAGGAGATGGATCATCCGAAACAAAAAATCAAACGGTTTTAGATTCCGTATGTCAATGGCTTTAGCGCGTATCATACGATTTTTTATATATACAAAAATAACAAACTTTCGAACATTTTTAAAAAAGCAAAAAAAACGTGTTTATTCACCGTTTTTGACAAAAAATAGTACATATCAAAATTAAAAAAAAATCCTTGGTATGCGCTATAGCTATAGTTCTAAAGAATATGTGGTTAAAATTCCATAAGGATCGATTCAGTAGTTTCGAAGATTTCATTAACAATCCGTCGAAAAAGTTTCGAGGAAAACGCGTTTAAAATTTGTTTGGGTTACATAAATACATACAATTTTTTTTTATAATGTATATCGAAGGTGTGTTTATTAAGTGCAACAGCTTTTATAATAATATCTATAATATAAACCTATAAAAAAATCATGAAAATTACCTTTTTTAGCATCTAAAGTGAGAAGACCCCTTAAGGTACAATCATATTGAAATAAACCGAATACAATGATGCTATACTGTCATAAATAATTTTACGTCTTGCCCAATCGTATTTTTAAAACGTTTCGAAAAAAACAGTTTGTCAAGTATGCCGCTACTTTTGCACTTGACCAGAAATATGGTTAATATAGTAACGCTCACATTGTATCATGAACCTTCAAAAAATCGAAATGCCATACACAGGGAAACTGTGGAAAACTGTGCGTCTCCTGCCATCTCTTTTCGATACTTATTTGCGATATTTTTACGTCGATTTTCGGTTTGTATAATTTTTTCATCAATCCTCGTAATTACGGATGTGGATTTATGAGTAGAGGAAAAAAATGGAGATAAAAGAGGCACGATAAAAATGAATAAATCACGAATGATACTCACGTACAACGAGGATCCTGTCCACAAAAATGAGAAATCGATCCACGATAGAGATTCAACGTGGCACCTTTTTTGTATCTAAAATATATGTCAAAAAGAACATATCGAACGCGGTATGGAGTGGTAAAAAAAGCACGATTAATGAAAATCCGAATGAATAACGATTTTGCTCACCTCAGCAAAGTTGTCGGGTCCATGGGATCTCGAACTATTGACACGAACGCCGGTGCTTGACGCGCGAAAGCGGAGAAATTCAAAAATCTCAGATCACCGTCGAAACTCAGTGGTATCGCTTCCTGGCGTATTATACTTATTATTTCCTCGACCAGCAGTTCCTTGTGAAATTTGCAAGCACCGAGAAAAGAAGAGAAATAACTGCACCGTTAAAAATCGTTTTTTCCCACGGCATTTGAACGAGATAGTTTATACCCCTCGCGCCCGTAATACGGAAAAATAAATCATTGAGTATCTCGGGTCTGAAGCGTCTTCGTTCTAAAGGCCACGCGCGCACACGATCGCGATCCATGCGAGCACGATTATCCCACGACCTCGGACATTGATTTTCCTCTATCGATGTGTACAAAGCTCGCCAAGGATACGGTAAGTGTTACGAGGTATACAGGATTAATGATGGAACAATCGGGAAGCCAAATTTGAACTGGGAGCAGGCGGAAGCCTGAATTAGAAGGTCCAAAAAAGCGTTTTTTCGGGATTTTTTTAGAAGGGAAAAAAAACAAGCGAGCCGTTTAAACATTGAGGTATCTTTTTACGTATATTTGAAATGTATTAGGTGTACAACTTAGTTCGGTCCGTTTTCAAAAGGTGGCTCTAGGTACAATAAATAGTTGACGGCAATAGCTGATTTTTGTTGTATCGTGAAGTATCAACATCTCTTAACCAAATATCGTTAACAGACCTTTGAGTTTTGCGCATCAAGTCTAATTTTTTACTGCGGTGAAAATGTCGAATTTCGTCCCAAATAAGCACCATTTGCGGGAAGTGTTGATTTTCCGTTTTAATTGGAAGAAAAGTGCAGCTGAAGCCCACCGAATGCTTGTGGGACCATCGCGAAGGACTTCTACAGGCAACAATTGATCCGTTTAAAGCGAGCTATAGCCGAAAAATGTTCAGAATATGCGACCAGACACGAGTCCATAATCTTTCAACATGACAACGCTCGGCCTCACGTTGCTATTGTGGTTAAAAACTATTTGGAAAATAGCGGGTGGGAAATTCTGGCTCACCCGCCTTATAGCCCAGACCTTGCCCCTTCCGACTACCATTTGTTTCAATCGATGCAGAACGCTTTGTACTGGAATACGCTTCACATCACAACAGGGTATCGAAAATTGGCTCTATTCATTCTTGGCTTCAAAAGATGAACGCTTCTTCCGCGACGGAATTCATAAATTACCAGAACGATGGGGAAACGTATTGGCTAGCGATGGACAATATTTTGATTAATGTATTAATTCATTTTATCATTCAAATAAGTGCGTATTTTAAGCAAAAAAACGGACCGAATTAAGTTGTACAACCAATAAAAAAAATCAACATGAAACAATGAATGACTGCAGATTTATCAGCCTATTCAACTGCAGTCCCTGATCGGCGGGAAAGATGCAGCTCGTAATTTTTTATTAAACCAAATAAACCAATAAAATGTTCAATTGTCATATATTTTTCTCCCCAGTCAATTAAGAAAAAGCTGAAAAAATCGTGAAATTATAATTTTTCTCAGCTTAAAAAAAATGGCTTTAAAAAAAACACTAACGTGCTATGAAAATGATTTAAAAATACTTTTTCAATGACTCTTTTAATTCACTTTGAAGGGATTTTCATACTGAAGAAAATAAATTTTGGTTTGATTCAATAGGTCGTTTAGTGTTTTTTGCTATCACGCCCGCCAATTTCGAACAATCGTGAAAATGAAAACTGGAGAAAACGCGCTTCAAAGTTTTCAATAGGAGGAAATATCAATCTCAAATATCAATCGCTTCTCTGCTTGTGGCCTTGTATCTTCGAAAATATTTACAATTGGCCTCTGTAACTTTGTAAATATATTCTTGGATAGTTTATCTATTGATTTAAGCATTAAAAAAAAACGATTTTTCGGACCGTCTAATTCAGGCTCCCGCCTTAAGGCGGGATATCGACGTACAACGATTAAAAACTCGATTTTTTTTAGACCCTAGAACTATATATGGAGAATATTTTCCCAAAGTTTTAAAGCAAAGTTCGAAAAACTTCAAACTTTACAGCCCGTCAACTCTGTGCATCATCATTCGGAATCGGAGCGCGCGCCACAGGTAGAAGCGAGAGGGCAGAGGGGCAGCCACAGATAAGCAAAAATAATTAAATTAACAATTAACAATTACAATTACTACCGCAATTGATTATTAATTACTTTGTAACAGATTACTTAAGGTGGTAACCCTGTCTGGAAATTAAAAAAAATCGTTGTTTTTTGCATAATGTTATAGTGTGAACTTTCAAGAATATTCCAAGACCAACTGGACCCTGAAATTCTACAAATTGACGAAGTTACACCTATTTTAGTGGAACAGTGTGCGTCGGGTTCACCGCGATCCGTCGAATTTGAACGCGATTATCTCGAACTACATATCTTGACACGGCGGGATTGATATCTTGAGTAACCTTCACACTACTGACTTGAATTTGCACAGTTAGCGTTCAAACAGCAGTCATTTTTGGTTAATGATCGCATTTTTTAATCGGTTGAACCATTTGTTAATAACAATGACTTCCGCATGCTGTTTTTCAAGAGAAAAATGAGGTTTTCTTTGGAGAAGCTGTCATTTTTCGTATTTTTAGAAATTTCGAAAAGTGGATCGTTAACCCATAGCCAGTTGGATATATTGGATGAATTTTTTTTTCGTTTTCGTTTCAGATTACATTTGAGCCTGGTAGTGATCCCGCCGTTTCGGGCCTCGCCGCTGGAGGACCGCAACGCCAACTGCAGCACCACGAACACTTTGAAAGATTTTCTTCCGAAAAAATTACATTGTAACCACAAATATGTGTACAATATGCTGAAAAAAAATTAATTTATTCCAACGAATGTAGTACTAGAAAAAAATGCATCATTCTGACCCTTTAAATTGGGCCTCCAGAGGGGATACCCCGTTAACGCGGTCCTCTAGTTTCTCGGCTGTTTTTTACGGCTTTTTCAATAATTTTTTACGGGCAAAGCATCGAAATAATCAATCTCATTGTTTTTGCATAATCTTTACTAACATTTAAATAAGCTTTACAAATTTTTTGAAGTCTAAATATATAATAGAATAACAGTTATAGTGGCCGACAGGAAGACATCAAGTAAAAGAGGTGCTTGACGGTGACCAAGATTGCGGCTGTTCTGTTTATCTGAAATCAAAAAACCAAACGGCATTTTAATCTTCATATTTAAGACTAGCGATTGAACTAGAGTGAATTCTAAATTACGAAAATTGACTTTTTTATACACTTTTGAAAATTACATTCTATTTTTTACTCATTTTTTCTTAAGTTTTTCGCTCGTACCAAAAAAAAACTATCGAAGCAATCATGATAATCCTAGATCAATCGCTGGCTTATAACATATTAAAGATGCTGTATAAATTTGAACAAGATCGACGCAGTAGTTTCTGAAATATCGTGGTCACCGTTTCGAAAAGTGGTGTTTCGAGAAAAACGCGTTTGAAAGTATACCTGCTCCGTATACCTGCTCCGTTCCAGGGCCGTAACTTGTGAACCACTTCGAATATCGAAAAATCCTTTGGCACACATTTTCAACACATGTTGTAGATGTGATTTATGAAAAAAAATCGATTTTTTCGACCCGAGAAACTAGCGGACCGCCTTAAGTAATTAGTTACCACAAGTACCTAGTGTCATTTAATTCACATTCTATGTAAACTTAAAATGCGTCTTCTCAAAACTGCATTTTCGAAGTCGGCGTGCAGGATTACTCAAAAACTATGAAGTTGAAACTTGGCAGAAATATTGCGACTTTCTTCTTGACGACATGTGTTTTTGAAAAATTAAAAGAAATTTTGCGTGAAATTCGGATTCTTTTGGAAATGCGTGTTATTCTCTTTAATTTGCATTTTCTTTATTTTAATGAACTGACAAATAGAAACTATCAGAGATGTCCAAAATTTGTATCGACCGATACTCACTACTCGATACATTTATATCGAGCAGCGAAAAAAATTCGCTACTCGATACAAATGTAGCGGAAAAAATGTCGCTACTCGCTACATTTGTATTGAGTAGCAAACATTTTTTCGCTATTCGCTAAATCGGATCGAGTAGCTAAATTTTTTTCGATACCAAAACCTAAATCACTCAATGGTAGTAGTAGCAACGAGTGGAATCGGGGAAGGTATAATTGCAGGAATAAAAATAACTCGTAGGCATTGATAATTAAATAAATAATAATTAATATAATTAATATAATTAAAAAATAAAAAAGTTCCACGTAAATTAAATATTTGTTTTGGAGAAACTCTGTTACTTATTCAACGATTTTTAAGGTCAGTGCGATGGTGGGTAATTCATTTTTTTCTATTAAAATTTTTCTTTTTTTTCTTTCAAATGTCTCAGGTGAGTTCCTTTTAATGGACGAAAAATGAGAAAAAAATCAGCAAATTTAAAAATGCAATGATCAAATTGTATTAGATTAGAATATTCGTATGTCGTGAGTCGACAAAAATCTGAAAAAATTCAGCAACATTTGGCATGCTATGAATAACAGTTATCAATAAGAAGATCGGCCAAAAATTTTGAACCGATTGTTTCAGCTAATAATTATTCTACAATTTATGAGTCAGTTCTTTCTTTTCTCATATACGAATCAAAGTGGCGCACTTTTCTGAACGTTTACGAATTTTTGCAGAATTCTTATGATTCAAAATCTATTTAAAAAATTATGAAACATAAACAAAACGATAGAAATTTTATATGTGTTTTTGCAGACGAGTTGATCATCAGTTTAAAAAAATTGTTAAGACACTGGACCAAAAAATGCATATATATAGCCATTCTAAAAATTTGAAATGGGAATTTCAAAAACATAAGGAAATTCTGAAAAAATGTATAAGCATTCAGAAAAATGCACACACATTTGATTCGTATGAAAAATAAACCCGATTCATAATTTTCTTGAATAATTATTTATTTTAAAAAATTGCTACTAACTTTTGAGGTATTTTATTCTTGATAATTATTTTTTATAGCATACCAAATGTTACTGATTTTTTTTCAGGTTTTTATTGAATCACGAAGTATACAAATATTCTAATTAGTGCATTAGTGAGAAGTGAAGTGCATTTTTTCTTGAATTTGGAAGAAAAAAATACGGAATTTTCAAATTTTCTTAAAATTATGTTTCTATTCAAACAACTATAACTATTTTTGGTGAAGAGATAGCTACTTCTCTTTGCGCTTATTTTTTTTGTATTCAGTTACCCTTTAAAATGCGACCTGGATCATGAGGATCGCACGATTTTTCGATTTTTCTAAAATTTCAGTCAACCATCGATTTTCACTAATTTTTCAAAGGCCGCATTGGTCGAAAAAATTCGGAAAATTTTTAGTTCTTCTGTTGGGTCTTTTTTAAGGCCAATCCTATGGCAAATTTTCTGTGAAACACGAATCACATTGAGTTTTTATCGAAATCTTAAAAATGCAATATTAAAACACGATAAAACAATTCTCGATTTTTCGTAAAATTATGCTTCTATTCAAATGACTAATTATTTTTTCTAATGCGACTTGGAATACGAGAATCGGATAATTTTGTGATTCATGGCGAATTTTCAAAGTCAGTCATCGATTTTCACGATTCGGAACGTAGTGCAAAGAAGTATTCACTTCCGCGGTGTGTACTGTCTCCAATGCTACTGTTTATATACAATAATCCATATTTGTTTGGTAAACAAATATTTTTTCTCAAATAACTTCGAAAAAACAAAATTTTGAAAAAAAATCGGCAATTTGTTTGCGCATCCCGTTTTGCCCCGGTTTCCCCTATATAAGATGAGCATCAATCGTGATTTTTTTAAATTTCACGTGACGTTGCGTTGCCTATGATTAACTGTCTGTTATATATAGAGAGAAGAAGAAGGCAAAAAGTGTCTGTGTTCGCCACTACCGTGCTATATCGATATACCGATTTTTCGAACAAAATTTCGCTTACTCGATACGTTTTCGATACTTTCATACCGAAGTATCGAGTAGCCCGTAGCGAAAAAAAAATTCGCTACTCGATACATTTGTAGCGAATAGCAAAAACAATTTCGCTACTTCATACAAATGTAGCAAGTAGCGAAAAAAAATCGCTACTCGATACAAATGTAGCGCAATTTTCTTCGCTACTCGCTACAAATGTATCGAGTAGCGAGTATCTTCATTGTATCTCGATACAAAAATATCGAAGTATGGACATCTCTGGAAACTATACATATTCTAACTGAAAAAAATTGAATTTTTCGCTAATCAGTCTACGGGAAGCTCGACTGCACGCCGATTCGCAACTCCCGCGGCAACCTCACTGTAACACTTTGCCACAAGCTCCCCCATTTTTATGATAAATTAATTTTTTTTTATTATTTTGTATACTCAAATATACTATTCAAGTTTACCTACAGTTTGGTAAATGTAGAATAATTATTTCTTAGTGTAAAAAATCCCTCAAAATTGCTGATTTTTCCGTCTAAATGTATATCCCGCCTTGAATTTTTATCTTGGACTTTCGAAAAAACGATATATGGAAATACCAAAACAAAAAATAGTTGTGAGTTATTTTTAAAATTGTCCAAAATAAACTCTTTTTCTTTGACTTAAAAAAATTCGACAAAATAGAACATTCCGAATTCTGTGTGCCCTCGTTCAACTCCAAAATTAACCCTCAATCCGTGAACCTGGGTCGTTTTCGTCCTGCCCAAAACCATTTTCTTCGCAGGTTGCTCAATATTTAATGAAAAAAATATATTTAAAATAAGAAAAAAACCCTATTTTCCCTTGAGAAGCACGGCTGAAAGATTGACCATGAATTTTTTCAGATATTTTCATTGACAATTGTTGGTTTTGTAGTGCGAAGACGAGAACGACCCAGGTTCGCGGGATTAAGGTGCCTCAAATACTTTCACGCATTGATGGTTAAGTCGCGGTACGACGGATATTTGACTACTCGAAAAATCCGTCATTAACATCGCTGCTGGATCTTGTATAATTTATAAGAATTATTTATCGATGATAATCAATCGTGGAAAAAAAGATTAGAGTGATAACTATTTTCTTTTAACGCATGCGAGTAAAGCTTTTGGGATGCCACGAAATCGATTTTGCGCTGTCGAATCGGTGTGGCACCAGCATAATTTTAATAACTGTGGACAAAATAATCGGGAACGATGCCGAGAGTGCGTGGATCAAAACAAAACAAAAAAAAAACCCTCCTCCGAACAGCGCCTATAACAAAATAGTGTCAGCAGTATAGGAGTGAGAATGTAATTGCGACATTAGGAAACTCGATTCCAGCATGCGCAATGTGAATGGACCGGTTTGTCCGACTTAGTCAGTGGCCAAACGACAGCAGAGTGATCCGCTTTAGGAGAAAGACTCGAATTTTCCAACAAACCACGTCGAGCTCATAATTTTGATGTTTTTTTAACTGATATGTACAGAGCTATTCTCCCCATCGCTATTCCCACATTTGATGCACTCGACATTGAACATAATACAATATAATTCCTGAGATTAATTACGATTAACTTTATTTCAATGAGTACATTCGTCTCGTCGTACGTTTTTCCAATTTTCGAATTATTCATCCTAATGATGAATATTTTGCACTATAAGTTATGCATTATTTTAAAAAGCAATATTCATGACCGTCAGTCAGATCGAAGGTGCATTCTTAAGGGAAGTAATCTATGTTTATGTCATAGAAATTCAATGGTATCGATATTACACCTAAATTTAAAAACATCGGCATGTAAGTGGACACAGAATAAAACCAAGACACACTCGGCTAAAATAAGATCGAGAATAATACATTGTGCATTAAAATATTTGCATAAAATTGCAGAAGTTCATTTCAAATGGACACCAAAGAGATCACTCGTATTGATTTTTTTCTATTTTTATGAATCATCACTGCATACAGACGTACGAAAAACGTAGCTTTAATTAAGGGGTTGTATACAGTTAAAATTTTCGTAAAATCGATTTTTTTTCTTCGTAATGTACGCGTTCTAAGTACACACACAGAACATTTCTTGTCAATCCGGCGAATATTCTTGAAGTTACACGCACATTTGTAATGACGTGTCTGAGCGTTTGAAAGTGCTTTTGAAACTTTAAACACGTTTTTCTCAACACTATGTTTTTCAAATCGGTGAGCACGGTTTCTCGGAAACGGCTGAACCGACCAGTCTCAAATTTTAACACAATATTTACAAGTATATTTTTTAGTAGTTAATCGCAGGTTTTTTTCTCACCGATAAACATTTTCCATTTTATAAACAATTTAAGGCCTAAATTTTTGTCAAAAATCGATTTTTTTTGGGAAGCCACTATTTTGTCAAAATTTATTATTTTGCTTATTCCTTTCATCAATTACGAGATAATCCATTATATTAACAATATATGTTTGGTTTTTTTCATTTCAGATGATCCAGTCTTGAGATATCGTGCTCACCGCAAGACGCCTTTTTTAGAGGTGCTCCCGGAGATCAGGTATAGCAGCTTTTAAAATAATTATTTTTACAAATAAAAAATGTAAAAATACAATTAAAAGTTACCATAATATGTGTAGACATTTTTCCGATAATAGATTTAAAGGTCTTCTCAAGAAAAATTCTTGAAAAATCGATCTTTTTGAGCCTCCTGACTGTTTATAACTCCTTAAAGACGCTATAGGACGCTATATGCGTCCGTGAAGAATTGTTGCTGAGAGAGTACACCTTCAAGAGCATCGTGTAACAATGATGAGTCTCGTTCATATGCTAACACTGAACGGGTTATGCAATTGCCGCGGTCATTCGATTCCTTTCACCGAAAGTAATATGTGTATATGTATACGTATATGTAACGCAAACGGAGCCGACAAACCCGCGCTTACCACATATAGTTATATATATATATATACACACACAGGGATATTATATATATACAGGGCGTCCTGTTATGAATGGATAATTCTGCAACTGTTGCTACGTCAGATCATGTCCTACTATATAATGGAATTTCAGTTTAGTACAAGTCCCACGGTTTTCGAGATTGTTGGCTTTATGTTATTTTTTGAAAAAAAATCATCTGCTTTTGAATTTTTGTATGCCATTTCTACAAATGATATGAATCGACAATAACTAAGCAACCTTTTTAAGTAATTGGCACGATATGTGTAGTACATTTTTTTTGCGCCGCATGCTATCAAAGCCCGATGTTGCCATTGGATGGTATGAAAAATCTGCATAAGATATTTTTTCATAAAGTTTCCTTAACATTTAAGGTAAAAAAGGACACGTTTCTAGATAAAACAAATAACCAAGAGTATTTTTTAAAAACCGGGTAAAAAAACGTTATCATTTGTAGAAATGGCATGCGAAAAACCAAAAGCAGATAATTTTTATATCGAAAACCGCGGGACTTTTACTGAATTGAAATTCCAGCATATAGTAGGACGTGATCTAACCTATCGAGTTTATATGATCTGAGTTTTCCTGATTTTTTTTTGCAAAATTGTACCCTATGAAGGGAATATCCACAATAATTTTTACATTTTTACCTCTTCGCTCTCAGGAGTTATAATTTTCCAAAAAATGTCGATTTCGGAAGTATTGGATACGTTTAAACGCTGATAACTCCTGAACTAATTGAGACATCGACAAAAGTCACTAGATAGTTTCTTTCATTTTGAGGCACAATTTCGTTAAAAAATATGAAAAAAATTATCAATTGTCAATGTGAACGTTTTTTTTGCTTCCAAAGTGAAAACTAATTTTTTCAAAACAATTTCTAAAATAGACTGACCGATTTTATGATTTTTAAGATTAGACTCGTCGTGGGCTCATTTTTCCTTATATTTCTTTTTCGAATTAATCATATTGTTTAAGACTTTTTTTTAACATTTCGATGCCCAATAATGCTATTAAGAGGTCTTCTCATTTTGGACGGTAAAAAGGCTATTTTTGATGGGTTTAAATTATAGATATTGATATAAAAGTTGTTACACTTAATAAATAAACTTTCGAAGTACATTTTTAAAAAATGGCATGTATTAATGTAACCCAAACAAACGACGCGTTTTCCTCTAAACAACGTTTTTCGACGGCTTGTTGATAAAATCTATGAAACTACTGAACCGATCCTTATAAAATTTCAACCACATATTCTGTACAACTATAGCAATAGCCCATATCACGGATCTTTTTAAATGTAGATATTTACTATTTTTTTTGTCATAAACGGTGAAAAAACACGTTTTTAAAAGTTTTTTTCAAAAGATGTCCGCTATTTTGTTATTTTTGCATATATCAAAAGCCGTAGGATTTGCGTTATAGCCATTAACATACTGAATCTAAAACCGTTTGATTTTTTTGTTTCGGATGATCTATCTCCAAGATTTCATCAACAGCGCAGACCTGGTATTTTTTTAGCACATTTGTTAGCTACCGTGTTCATCTATAAATAGTGACTAAAATAAATAACATTTGAAAAAATGTATTTCGAAAGTGTATTTATTAAGTATAACAACTTTTATGTCAATATCTATAACATAAACCTATCAAAAAAAATTTATGAACATAGCCTTGTTTTAGCGTCTAAAGTGAGAAGACCCCTTCATGATTTTGTGATTTCCAATTCGGCTTTGACTGGCCTGAAACGGTTTATTTTTAATTTGTGCTGAATTTAACAACAAAATCAATTATTTTGAATTAAAAAAATGTTTGTTACATTCAGCATAAATTAAAAATGAACTGTTTCAGGCCAGTCGAAGCCGAATTGGAAATCACGAAATAAATAATAGCATTATTGGACATTAAAATGATATAAAAAGTCTTAAGAAAATATGATTAATTCGAAAAAAAATAGAAGGAAATATGGGCCTACGATGAGACTAGTCTTAAAAATCATAAAATGGGTCACTCTATATTAGAGCATTTTTAGAAAAAATTAGAAAAAGTCCATCATCTTAAAAAAATAGGTTTTCACTTTAGAAGCTAAACAAACGTTGACATTGATAATGGATAGGGGTGTGAGGGTAGCAGAATTGGTCGGGTCGGGTAATTAGACTATGATCCGATCGGGTACCCGAGTTTTTCGAGTACTCGTCTCACATCGGGTACTCGATAAGTCGTTGTCGGAACAAAATTTCATTTCATAGTATAGATAGCGCCACGGAAACGTATCAAAACGAACGAAATAGACTCCAGCTTTATATTCTCTACCCTTCGCCGATAGGTTGGAGTTCATAAGAAATACAAATAATTTATTTAATCATTTTAGTATTTTTGTAATGTATATATTTACATTTTTTGTCCGGCAAACTTTTTTTTAAGACACTCGCATTTCAGAAAATATCGAGATATATGAATGTCGAAAAACGGAATAAAAGCAAGATTCTTCGTCGTATTTTCATTAACTCTGTCTAGTGCTAACTGGTAATTTCGGCGATTCATTCTTCTTAATTTAATTCTTTTCCATTTTTTCATTTTTTTCCAGGTAAAACTTGTTCTTCAAACGCTTATATCTCTGAAACTAATCAAGATATTTCCAATTTTAAAATGTCAAATGGAAGCTACATTCTTCATTCTTCGAATGAACGCAAGGCGTTGAATCTTGGTCTTTTTGGGTTTTTCTCCATTTAAAACCCACGTTAAAAATTCAAAACTTTAAGGCGTTCGCCGGAACAAAAGATATTTATTGTACATTTTTTCCTTTCGCACACTTTTTAGTGATGCCAAAACGCAACTTTCCCGCGCTATTACGATCCGATCCGCCAGAAGTGACCGTGCACGCACGCACGCACGCACGCACGCACGCACGCACGCACGCACGCACGCACGCACGCACGCACGCACGCACACACACACACACACACACACACACACACACACACACACACACACACACACACACACACACACACACACACACACACACACACACACACAGAGGATAGAAAAGTGAGACGAAAAAATTTTTTTTACAGTATTATCATTTATTCATTTTTTCGCCTTCTCGAGTTTTCATTTTCTCCCATTATTTGGTCGATATACCTAAATAAAAATAAATATCAAGAATAGATACGGATCTCCGAGTCGTTTACGAATATTCGAAGTTTAAGAGTACTCAACATTTACGAGTACCAAAAATTTGAGAGTACCCGATTACCAAATTCGGGTACCCGATAGTGGCGGGTAATGCAAAAACGTAACCCATCGGGTACCCGAACGTCGGGTACCCGATGTTCATATCTTTTAGCGTATCTTGTTTCGTCGTTTTTTTTTTCGTTTTTCATATCTTTTAACGTAAGTATGCTTCAAAATAAAAACAATTATATCGTCACATTTGTCGATATCTCAATTAGTTAAGGAGTTGTCAGCGTAAACGTTTCGAAAACTTCTGAAATCGACATTTTTTGAAAAATTCTAACTCCTAAAAGAGGAGAGAATAATCTAAAAAGTAGTGTGGATACTCCTTTGATGGGGTACTATTTTACAACAAAATCAGGATAACCAAAAATAGTCGGGATCACGGGTTAGGTGAAATGGCGTGAAGTGTCCCAGATATATATATATATATATATATATATATATATATATATATATATATATATATATATATATATATGTCAAGCGGCAGTTTTCAGGACATTTCCAGATAGCCATCGGATGTTGCCGGGACACTTGGCAGTTTTCGGGGCAGACCTGAAAGAATTTTTTTGTCGATCGTTCATTATCAGGACAGTCCCGATAATGTACGATACAAATAAAAAAGTTCTGATACGTTTTTTGAGAATATGCTAAGGAAAAAAAATGTTTTTCAGGCCTCAATTTACTACCCATCGTTAGCAAAAATGTATGTGTTTATGTAGAGCTTGAACCCATGCTTTAGTATAATTATATGTGTAAAGTGTGTTTTCGAGACAGATTTATATGGTAATGGGTTGTTTTCAGGACAGGCCTGAAAACAACTGTACAAACTCTAAAATTTGGTATAACTTCGTTCTACCATTATATTTCGATTGCTCAAGGCGGTTTTTTTTCATCAAACTTTCTTTGTAGGTCCTAAAAGCGGGAGTTTTCAGGACCTTTTCAGATAGCCATCGGATGTTGCCGGGACATTTGGCAGTTTTCGGGACAGATCGAAAAGCATTTTTTTTGACGATTGCTCATTATCAGGACAGTCCTGATAATGTACGATACAAATAAAAAAGTTTTGATACGTCTTATGAGAATATGATCAAACTTACTTTATGTCAAGCGGCAGTTGCCGGGACATTTGGCAGTTTTCGGGACAGATCGAAAATCATTTTTTTGACGATCGCTCATTATCAGGACAGTCCTGATAATGTACGATACAAATAAAAAAGTTCTGTTACGTCTTTTGAGAATATGATCCTACTTTCTTTATGTCAAGCGGCAGTTTTCAGGACATTTTCAGATAGCCATCGGATGTTGCCGGGACATTTGGCAGTTTTCGGGACAGATCGAAAAGCATTTGTTTGACGATCGCTCATTATCAGAACAGTCCTGATAATGTACGATACAAATAAAAAAGTTTTGATACGTTTTTTGAGAATATGATCAAACTTTCTTTATGTCAAGCGGCAGTTTTCAGGACATTTTCAGATAGCCATCGGAGGTTGCTGCGACACATTTCAGTTTTGGGGGCAGGTCTGAAGGCATTTTTTTGTCCATCGTTCATTGTCAGGACAGTCCTGATAATGTACGATACAAATAAAAAAGTTTTGATACGTTTTTTCAGAATATGCTAAGGAAAAAAAATTCAGGCCTCAATTTTAGTACCCGTCGTTAGCAAAAATGTCTGTGTTTATGTAGAGCTTGAACACATGCTTTAGGATAATTATATGTATAAAGTGTGTTTTCGAGGCAGATTTATTTGGTAATCGGTTGTTTTCAGGACAGGCCTGGAAAAAACTGTACAATCTTTAAAATTTGGTATAACTTCGTTCTATTATATTTCGATTGCTCAAAGCGTTTTATTTTATCAAACTTTATTTATCAGGACGATCTGGGAAAGGGAAATGAGGAGCGAAATTTTTTCGATCGGACTTTACGAAAACTGGACTTTCAAGCAGCCCCGGATCTACGATTTTTCCGAGCCGGGGAAAAAACTTGACATTGGCGCCCCTCCCCTCCAGCATTTAAGATTAAGGGGGAGATCTCTTTAGACGCCCGAAAATAAGTCATTTTTCATGATTAAAAAAAAATGTGATAAGATAATCGCATCATTTTAAAATTTTGACATTATCTTATTACAACTTTCAAGTGGTAAAACTTTTTAAACAGAGATAGGCTTGAGCAAGCATTATCGATTGTAGATCTCACATTGTGAATGGAATGTGCTTGTAAATAAAATAAAATAGTGTGATGGCACTAATAACGATTACTTGCGGATTTCAATGTATTCTCATGACTTCCTTTCGCCCTGAAGCATATCTATAGGTATGTGACGAAGATAATGTTAATGGAATTGCATACATTGGCTGCACACCACTTTTTTTGTGCCGTTTTTTCAAAATTTCTGTTTAAATTATTGTTTGCATCGGAAATTTATATAAAGGATGTTGTAATATAGGCAGAAAACTTTCGATGGTCATCATGTATCGGAAGTTCGCGAAATTGTTGCTGGTGAGAAAAAGACTGTGATGGGAAACGTTCTTCCTCAAACACGCGTCAACAATCCCAAATATCACGTGAAACGCTGTTTTTACAACATAAACATCACACGCGGTACTGTCATTCACGCAAACACCTGATTTAAATGGCGACCGGCATACTGCACTAGCAGACGAAAACCAATCAAAATTTTTACAAAACTCGCCGCAAGGGCTGCGCTCATGGAGCCTAGATACCAGGAGGTTCAGCGAGGCCTTTCAACTCGTCCCCAAAACGAGAACAAGAAATGATGGCGCTGGGGTGCTCCGGCACCTATATGTATATAGATATACGCTAAACATGGGTGCGATCTAAGACAGATCACAGATGATGTACCTAACCCTCATTAGTGTTAAGGGATAACACCAGTCTAGGATTTTGGAAAGACGTTTTCTTCCCTAAAAATACTTTGGTGTCATGAAAATAATATGCAATTGGTCCTGTAGCAAGTTTTTTAATTAAAAGGTTCAATTATCGATTTGGCCGCACTGCCTTGAAACCACTTTTTTCGATCTCGGAAGACGGATTACTCGACCACCTTTGCATGCATCGATTTGAAATTTTGATAGCAGCTTCACAATTATATTCTTTATGGGAGTACGTAGCCGTTTTTTGATTAAATGTAAACTTCTTTTTATAAACAATTTACCGCTTTTTTGGCAAAAAATCGATTTATTTCCTTCAAAGTGCGCTATTTTTGCAAAATTTGAAAGCAAATTTCTAGGTAGTCTCATAGCTAATAATATATAAATTATCATTTTTTTTGGTTTTTGTTTCAGGTCTTATATTTTAAGAGAAAACCGTTCTCCCGTGAACCTATATGTAAAAAAAACACGTTTTTCTAGATGGGCTGTATCGCCGCCATTTTGAGTTTGAGATCTTTTCTCGCTTTTGCGTTTTTTTTCCGAACCGTCATGAGGAAATTATGAATCTGCGGATATTTCGATGTTTGATGTCACGATCGGTCTGTCGTGAGGTTAGAAACTCATCCGATCACTTTCACCTCGTTGACCAATATATTACTATATATGTAGGTGCCGCTGCACCCCAGCGCCATCACTTCGGGATATTTTCGGGGACGCTTTTTTCAGCGCCTTTGCATTGCCGCTGAACCTCCTGGTATCTAGGCTCCATGGCTGGGCTACTAGAGTTACTTCGGAGGCCTATACGAGAAACGAAAACGCGTTTCGTCCCGGCTTTTTAGTTCTTGTAATCGCCACTACCTAGCGTTGGCTGTTATGTGACAGCCTTCGGCTCTAAATACTTCGATCAGATGAACGATTCGATACTTTCGTTCCGTGCTGTTATCGTAATAACGAACTGTTACAGCGATAACAGAATCCATCATACACGCGGATAATGGTTTTCGAAAAGTTATCTACACTATACTTTTATTCGTGTAAAATATTCGAAGGACCGGTGCAACGTGCATATATATGCATGCCTGTCACACGACTACTAACGCCACAGTGCGGTAAGGACATTTTGCGAACAGCATTTATCTACCAGTGTCGCCCCCTGGTTCTGATAGAAGAAATTGTGTGACTTCGTAGGAGGGGATTAGCAGGAAGAAAGAGAGTCTTCGAGTATCGTTCATTGTGTGTCGCGCTGTGTCTCTATCTCCGTCACTCTTTGTCGGCTCGTCTCGCACCTCTCGGTCGCGTGCCGGTTTTTCGCGCCCGAGACAAAGGCTGCCTCTGCCTCGAAATATAGACTCGATATAGCTGTCTGTGTATCGCTTTTTGTGTATCGCCCTCTATCTCTCTCACTGTACCTCGGATCGCCTTGCGCCTCAGTCTCAGAGACAAAGGGTACCTTCGCCTCGACGTATATCCGAATTGGCGAGCTCGTTTAAGTTTTCATCACAGTAAATTGTGTGTAATTTCGCAGGAAGAAGGACAGTCTTTGCACTGCGAACGATAGACCATTTCACGGGTTGGTCGTTTTCCCGAGACTTTATTTCTTCCTGCACGGCAAAATATTAATTTATTGCGAAAAGGCACGTGGCTGAAGATGTACGCGTTAGTGGAATTCACCGATGATAATATTTATTATGTTTGTCATGAATCTCATATAATATCCAAAAAAGGAGACGCATGTTGTGCAACTGTACGTTGCACAACATGCGTCTCCTTTTTCGTGTCCACCGTTTTTTCGAGAAATCGTGTCCACCGTTTTTTAGGAGGCCCCGGAACGTAGGTTTCACCGGGTGAATGTCCCAAATTTTTTCAAGTTTGTAAAAATGTGCTTTTTGTGCTTTTTAAATGTGCTTTTAATGTGCTTTTTATTTTGAATAGAATAATTGACATATTATATTTTTAAAAATAGAGAAAATATGCTTTTTGGCTTCGAAACCCGCGTAACCCCATAACCACGTAAAATGATTATTGAGAAAATAAAAGAAAATAAATTATTCAAAAAATGTGCAAAAAATAAGCTTCGCGCAATATATGATGTATGCAACGTTACCGTGATATTAATAATAAAACAAAGTGTCTTCGAATCCTTATGTCCATTCTGTTACAGTGTTATCGCTCACTAGATCGACCTGAGCCTCACGATATACAATATCTAATATCACGACCTGAGCCTCTCGTGCGAATAAAATGTAGACTCTAAAAAAATCTTCATTTCTTAACGACTTCAGAGACGAGCTCAAAAAGTACGAGTAACCGTGCAAGTAATAGTGTATAATGCTTTCGACATTCTCCATTGCGAAATAATCACCAAACAATCATGATAAAAAAAACCATTAACATGGAAGAATGTTTGGGTTTGTTTGGGCCTTGTTGGATTAAATTCTTCGATAAATTATTCGTGGCGTCACCTTGCCATTTCCGAGGAATTGCAGGGTAATTTTATGAGTTTAGGAGAGCATAATCATAATTGCGCGAACGGCTCGAAATGTGGTGGAAGCGGCTTGTATATGCCAGGACCTGAAAAAGGCCCATTCGTCCCTAAATGTTTCGAAAACTGCCAATTTAGCGATAGTCTTGAAAACTACCAGTACATACTTCTTGTTGTTCACGTGAGGGCGTCGCGGGATATCATCGTGTGTCAATTCGTACAACTGAGCACTCGCCTGTTAATCTCGCGATTCACTGAAGTTCTGTGCTTCTACAGTGCTATCGTGTCTTTTTCGGTTTTGGGTACAAACCTTCTCGATGCTCCTGGGGTTATTTTCGGCCCCGAGTCGCAAGCTGTTTACAGAGGAGATTGTGTACAGAGGAAACTTCAAACGCTGCCTAATTACCTTCTCCTCTATCCACGTATCCTAATGATGATGAGAGCATGAAGCTTTCTCCCAAATTCATATTATAGGATTTATAATATTCAATCTAATTATATAATATAATATGTAACTTATACTATGTAACTTGGAAAGAAATAGTCAAGTTTGCGGAAAAAAGTTCCTACTGTTAAAATGTTGAGAATACAAATTTGAAAGTATTTTATAAATGTTATAATTGTTCAAAAGAATTTAATTTGAAAACACTGCTCATGCAATGTTACTTAACCACGTATAACAATTTAGAGAAACAAAGTAAATTATCATTGAAAATGTACATCATACAATTGTGTTCCGTTTGTTTATTCGATTACAATTTGAAGGGACCATAAAAACTATATCATTGAGATAAAACTGATCTAATGAGTTTCATTGAAAAAAATATATTTCCGTACCGTTATTTTGCTACGAATAATAAAAAGTAAGAATCAAACAAAGTGGTTTCGAGTTCATTCTGTTACTATGATTCCCGATGATATGCTCACTCTTTACGGCGAGTAGAACTGTCCCCTGTGCTTCGAAAATTATTGATTAATGTGAGGTTTTAAAAACACCAATCACTTTGCATTGTCTCCGATCTCGTGAATACCAGCAAAGCCCTGGAACGTAACTTTCTATTTATACTGTCCCGAAAACTGCCAATATATATTTGGAGATATAAACTACGCTATATATACTGTCCTGGAAACTGCCAATACATTTACAGAGACCTGAAAAATGATATATACGCAAAGACCTGAAAAGAGCCCATTCGCCTCATAATGTCTCAAAACTGCCAATATATATGTGGAGACATAAACTACGTGATTTATACTGTCCCGAAAACTGCCAATACATTTACAGAGACCTGAAAAATGCCGATCTCTTGGTACTGCCTCGAAAACTGCCAATCTGTATTCGAAAAACCTATCTCTCTAAAAGGTCCTGAAAACTGCCTTTATACGCGAAGACCTGAAAAGAGCCCATTCGCCTCATAATGTCTCAAAACTGCCAATATATATGTGGAGACATAAACTACGTGATTTATACTGTCCTGGAAACTGCCAATACATTTACAGAGACCTGAAAAATGCCGATCTCTTGGTACTACTGCCCCGAAAACTGCCAGTATATATTTGGAGACATGAACTACGTGATATATACTGTCCTGGAAACTGCCAATACATTT